>JAIUZE010008839.1:0-13762 GCA_022085475.1 Heliosperma pusillum | reverse complement strand
ACAGTTGGTATCAGAGGCCTTATCGACCTCCCGACGCACACACGTGAACCCTAAACTTAAACTACTTGACCTTGAAATAATAAATGAGAGATCGGTAGAAATTAAGGACTTTACTTGGTAGTCTTGGTGTACTTGATGTTTGTTAGGTTCTAACTTGTTTGTTGATTGTGTTGAGTGATGTTATGTTTGTTTGTATCTACCGTCTTAAGGTAGATCATTGTGTTACCTAGAAGAGGTATCCCCTACCGAAGATTTGAAGATTTACAAGCCTAATTGAAGTGTATTTCTTCTTCATCTATGAATTCTCTCATCCTTATTGTATTATGCTCTCTTCCTTCTATTTAGGTGCTTCTTTCTCTTCCATTTTGTTTGCCTCTTGGAAATTTCTCTTGATAGTTTCCTCCATCTTACCATTGCTATCCTTACCTTCCTTTTCTAACATTTTTGTGGATGTCATACCCATTTGTTGGTGGTATATTATACTTGGTCGGAAGAACTTGAAATTTTGTGGAATATTAGTGTTGTTAGAATGAACTTGTGATTTGAGGAAAATGGTATAGATCTAATTGCACCCTATGGTGGTGAGAGTTGGTATCCTTGAGGAAAGTGTGGTAAGGTATGTTTAATGATTTTAATGCTTGATGCTTGCCATGACTAATGTGTAGATAGTTCATGCTATTTGATGGTGTAAGGTTGAATGAGTTGGCTATGACTTCTTAACTCATTAGTAATTTAGTCTTTTGGACTTAGAAGCTTAGTATTGTTTTGGAGACCATGCTTATGATATGTCTAATTGGTGTAAATAAGAAGTTTTGAAGGGTATCTTAAGGTGCGAATTGCTTTTGAGATTTAGTGACGTCTTGTGGTTTCCTTTTGTGTGTTTGTGAGTATAGGCTTGGTGGAAAAGCTTTTGGCTATAATTCTTGGATTTAAAAATATTATCTTATCTTATGGTATCGGAGACTTGTTTGAAGTAGTAAGGTTTCGTTGTAAGTTGAACCATATTACTTGAGGATTATAGATATGAGCGAGATTCGATGATGTGATCTATGGTGGATATACCTTGGGATGTTAATGATGATGTTTGGCTTGATGTTGTACTTTGATAATAATGAACTCGTGGGCTATATGATGTTGATAATGACGTTTTGTTCGGTGTTCTACCTTGTGGCCATAGGAATTGAAAAGAGATTAGTATGGAGAATTCCTTATTGGTTCTTCGGTTTTTGAAACCTTTGGGAATGTGTCAAATTATGGAGTTGAGAGAATGTTACTATGCTTGAGTTGCAATTCCGTAATTGGGAATCCGTGTTATATGAAAGGGTGGCTGAATTGGGTTGTAATCGATTTGTTAAATCTAGGTGTACCTTATTTTGATGATTGTGGTACGATGGTCCCTTGTAAGAGACCTTTGTTTGGGATGAGTTGTTTTACTATCACCCTAAGCCTGAAAGGAGAAATTTGGTGGATTAAACTTTAAACCTTTACCCGTGCCATCATTCCTTCTCATTTCCATTCTTGAATGCTTTTGTAAAGATTGATCTTTAAGAAATCGCATACTCGTATCTTATTTCTTATGCGGATATCTTCATAACTCTACTATCTGCTTTGTCTCTTTCTTGCCCTCGTTATTTTCAGCGTTCCTCTCTTTTAATCTTGTGCCTGATTTTATTCTCGTGTTCTCCTTGAGATTTCTTATCGTTTCCTATCTCGTTGCCGCTTCATCTTTTCCTTAGTGGATTGGATATTCCGTCTGTAAGGCTCAGAGAGTAAGAGTAATGTATTTGGAATTCTTTAGTTAGAAGATGTGTCTTTGGATTGAGCAAAGTTCAGGTTGTATTTGATCATGAGAAATAAGACTTAAGCTCTAGGATGAATCCTAATAGTGATAATGTATCCTCTCTTGGTGATGTTAGATTCGGAGTTGGTATTGTAGTGTTGTTTTGAGGATTGAGTTGATCATGATAATAGTTTGTTGATGTTGGGTATTATAACGGTTGCTTGGGATATCATTTGGGAATTAGATGTCTCTAATTGGTGGATTCTAAAAGAGACTTTGCTTTAGGGTAATTGAGTTGGTACCCAAAGTTTGAGGAGTTTTGTCATCAATGAAAATCGATTCATTTTGAGTTTTAGATGAAATAGATGATTTGAATGGTTGTTTGATTTCCAAGTGATTGGTCATTTGCGGTTTGAGATTAGTAATTCTCTTTGATTCTTAAGGAAGTTTGAAATTGAGAAATGTTCGTTGCAAGCTTTGGATAATGAATGCTCGGTTGTTATGGATTATAGAATTGGAATGGTGAGCCCATTCATCTTATGATTGGTGGTAATTATGCTTTTCTAGATGTAATTATTTATGCTTGTGGATTCGAGTGTAATAATTGACTGGACTAGGGATGTTCGAATACATTTAGGAATCTTTCATGTGGATTATTTAATTGTGGATTTTCCCTTGTCGATAGACCTTAGTTAATGCTAGTTGGATACTAGATATTCGGGTTCGTAGTTTGACCTGATGATTGTTAAGGATTTTGTAGAATCTAATGATTGAAGCGGTTAAGGTATGACCGAGATGAGTTACATTCTTTTGAGGACTAGCTTATTAACGATGTTTGTGATGTTAATTGGATAAGCCCTTAGAATGATGTGGCTATAATTTGGGTTTGGCGAAAATGCCCGAGAAATTGACTATGATGACTTTTGTATTTGAGTGGAGTGTTTGGTTCTTAGGTTTTCTTTCCCCTTGTGAGCAATTGCTTTGTCGTTCATTTCTCCCTTTGCCTTTCAAATTGACGCTTATTCAATTTGTTATTCTTTGGACATTGTCCTTCTTTCCGCTATTACTCGTTTCGATAAGCCGTCTTGTTTCTTTTTACTCGTTGTGTTTATCTTTTATTACCATGATTGTGAGTTTGATGTTCAAATTACTTTTATGTGTGTGCAATGCTTGGTTGTCTTGAGTGTACGAATTTAGAAAATTTTCAAATTTTCAAGATGGATTTCACATTTATCCTTTTAAAAGAGTTTTAGAAATGAAATTTCTACTTTCATTTTTCGAAAATGGATTTAGGTTGCTCTTATACTGTATTTTGCGTTTGGTTGGATGCTAGAACTTGTTATTTGAGACGTCTAATGATTAGTTCTGCACTTATCAACGTATGATTTAATTTTAATCTTGTCTTTACTTTGGAATGCTGGTGTTCTTGTGTGCACGACAAGAACAATTTCGTTCCACAGAAAAAGAGAGTTACTTTCGAAAACTTTTCCTATACCTTTTTGGAAAATGTCATGCTTTTGAAATACATTTCCTTGAAAATGTTTTGAATACCAATTTGGAGAAAACGAATTGGTCCTTATAACTTTTCTTTTCTACTCTCAAGTTTCGAGGACGAAACTTTTTAAAAGGAGGGGTGATTGTAACACCCGGAAATGTACCCTATTTTTCTAGTAGAAATATTTTACGAAAGCTTTTCAGCGAATTTAAGTTTTAAATTAGCTTTTATGTTTCGAGTCGAATTTAGAATTTCCGAGTTCGTATTTGGAATTTCTGTGAGATTCCATGAAAATCCCGTCTTAAGGCGAGTTTGACTTTTCTTGACTTTTGAGTCGAGTTTGACTTTTCTTGACTTTTGAGTCGAGTTTGACTTTTCTTGACTTTTGAGTCGAGTTTGACTTTTCTTGAATTTTAAGTCGTCTTTGACTTTCTTGACGTTGGAAACCGTCTTTGACTTTTCTCCTACATAACTCACACTACTCCCTCCTTAACCTAAAATTCATTCAACACAAAATCAAACACAAACCAAGTTTTGCTTCTTCCTTAAGAAACCTTGCCTCCATAGCTTTTCGATCTTTGATTCATCGTAGCTCCCTCGTTTCTTGGCGGAATTCACGTAAGTTCGTCTTATTCTTTCCCTCTTACCTTCCTCTATCCGTATTGGAATAAAATTTCGTCTTTTCGGCTTTTTAAATTATCCGTCTTCTGAAGATGAATTTTATTCTCTTATATTGGCCCTAATTGTAGGTGGAGACTACTAGGAAAGCTAGTAACCGTTTTTTTAAAGACGCGTAAAGGTAACGGTGAAGGGTTACTCGGTATCATTTACGTGTTTTGCATGCTTTATATGTTAGAAATCGTATTTAGAATACGATTAGAAGCTTAGGAATTATGTTATGATTTATGATTGTTGTTATTTGATGATTGTTGATAATGAATATTGATTGTTGATAATTATTAGAAGTGAATTAGGAGAATTGAAAATGATAGGAATGGTGTTGGTTGTTCTCGGGTAGAATGGGGTTCCTGGCCGAAGGACCGGCAGCCGGTCTAGTGCCCGGCTAGGAATTTCCTGCACCGACCCTGTTTCGTAGAATGATCATAACTCCTTTGTTACTTGCTTGTTTTGGACTTGTGACCACTCGTTGGAACCATAAGAGGATAAGCTATCACCTCGACTTGGAATTTCTGCATTCCCATATCTAGAACTCTAGTTATGACCATTTGAAGTAGACCCTTATTTTGATAGTTTCCAAACTTGTGATTTTTGTGTTTGTTAGTGTTGTGCTCTGAGCCGGGGTACCGGCCGCCTCCCTCTTGACCAGCCTAGAACACATCACTAGTGATGTTAGGATTTTTGGTGTTGTATTCTGTGCCGGCCCACCGGCCGCCGGTCTACTGACCGGCCTGGACTACATTTCTCTGTTTTTGTGATTTTTGGATTTTTGCCCTGTGTTCTGAGCCGGCCTACCGGCCGCCGGTCTGTTGCCCGGCCTAGAACACGGCTGTATGCATTTCCTTTATTTTCTAAAACTCATAATTTATATTAGTTCGCATGATCCGTTTATCGTATAATTTTACGTAATGTCTTATAATATTCATGTTTTGGATATATGTTATCTCTTTCGCATGTATCACATGTTTTGTGACGGTTTTTGCTATGTCCCACTTTGAGTCGGTTTTTACAAATGATACGGTTTGAGCACTATTTTGTCTTGTGCTTTGTACTCTCATTCCCTTGGCTAACTTCCCGTTCGTAAGGCTGGAATGTCGGAACGGAGAGGTATCCTACTGCTTAAATGCATGTGTTAGTGGGCATACGACGACGTTGTTGGGAGTGGAACGCTATGCGTTGTTCGACCCGGCCGTCAAATGTTGTGTACTTGCGAGGTGGTGTTATTTGCATGTAGCGTACCGCATGTTATGAGGCTTGAGCTCGTTTTCCGCCTCTTTCGTGAATTGATCTACCGAGAATGTGGGTACTCGGCATTTATTATTATTTAAGCCCGAGTCTTGGGTGCGAAACGTGATCGCATATCGAATCGGAAAATGTGATTCCGAGAATCTGGCCAGGTGTAGATTAGGAGCCTTATCGTTCCTACCAGGAGGAAATTAGTCTACATATACGAAATGTGATCGTGTATGCGTTCAGGGAAATGTGATCTCGTGGATGCCTTTTAATCATACTTGCCATGTACACGATGCTAGTGCGTTTCATTTACCGTGAGAGATGTCGTCTTGTGTCGTTCTGGAATGCGTGATTTCATGATATTATTCATGGTCATTGCATGATTGGGCACCGTCAATGTCTTGGTTCGTGAAGGGATGATAATATGTTGGATATTTTGTGATCATCGCATGACTTGACTTGGGTTGTCTGTCGAGTCTCAATCTTATCATCTTATACCGCTAACGGTGAGATGCAAGCCCTTGTGAGCGTATTCGATTGCCTAAGAGTGTCTTCCTCGAGTCTTTGAATAACATGATGGCTTCGGATTTGATTTCCATGTGATCTTATAATTATATCTTGTATTGCCTATCTTTTCTTTTCGTAACTCACATGTATATTTATATATGCATGCTCTACTTTGTATTTCCTTATATGTACGTTAAATGTGATATGGCTGGGAGAACCCGGAGTTACTCCCCACTGACTGTGGCGTTCATGTTTTTCATGAATGAACAGGTTGCTTGCTTGGATGCCTTTTTGGATATGATGTTTTGGGGTTCGGTGTGAGCTAGCGGGCGTTGTCCCTGGAAGATTTAACCTCTAGACGATTTTAGCTTATTTGCTAAACACTTGTTCTTTGTTAACATTTTGAGAGACTCCGTCTCTTTGTTATTTTCCGCACTTAGGTTGTAATATTTTGACACTCCTCGTTTTATTTAACTTGCATGTATAAAAGTTTTTAAAAACTACCTATTTCCGCAATATAATTCACATGCTTGTTTGTTTATTATTTCCGCATTCGCGAGGGTTGTCACAGTCAGGGGACGGTTGGTCATATATGTGTTGTGTGAGGATAGGTGAGGGGTCGGAGTCCAAGAAAGTGTAGGATGATGAAGGGGTGTTATGTTGTTGGGCAAAGGGGAATACCGACTCATTAAAAGTAACATGTCGAGCAATGATGACTTTGCGGGAGGACAAGTCGAGGCACTTGTAGCCACGGTGATTTGACGGGTATCCCAAGAAGACGCAAGGAGTAGTACGGGCCGCGAGTTTATGGATTTGAGAAGACGGGAAGTGGGGATAACATACACATCCAAAGGTGCGTAAGTGGGTAATAGAGGGATTACGAAGAAAAAGACTCGATGTTGGGGAGGCGAGGTTATTGGCTTTGCTAGGGAGGATGTTGTGTAAGTAAGTGGCCATGGAGAGGGCATGATGCCACATGGAAGGTGGCATGTGGGCGTGAAGAAGAAGAGTGCGCATGATATTATTTATCGTGCATATTTTTCTTTCGACTTTGCCGTTTTGAGGTGAAGTGTGAGGGCCCGAGAAACGGAATAAAATTCCATGGTGAGAAAAGAATTTGTGGAAGGAGGAATTGTCGAATTCATGACCGTTATCGCATTAAAAAGTTTTTATTTGTCGATTGAATTGAGTTTTTATTAGTGAGTGAAAGTGATTAAAAATAGTAAAAACATCAGATTTGTGTTTGAGAGGAAAAGTCCATAAGAAATTGGTGTAGTCGTCGAGAAATAAAATATAGAAACGGTGTCCCATAGAGCTGGAGACGGGAGAAGTCCATAAATCACTATGAATAATATCAAATGGTAGACAAGTACTAGAAATAGACGACATAAAAGGTAGTTTGACATGTTTACCTAATTGACACGATTGACAAAAGAAATTATTTTTCTGAGAACAATAAGAAATAGATTTATTTTGACGAAGGAGACTAAAAATGGCCGGACCGTGATGTCCTAGTCGGTCATGCCAAGTGGACGCGGGAATGGTAGCAAAGGCTTGATTTGTAGGAGAAGCGGTTGTTGTGGTTGGGAAAACGGGATATAGATCGCCCGTACTACTGCGTCTCAAGAGTTTCTTCCCCGTCTGCAAATCCTTCATAGTAAAACCAAGCGGGTCAAATTCGACGGAAACATTATTGTCGGTGGTTAGTTTACGGACGGAAACAAGATTTTTAATAATTTGTGGGGCATGTAAAACATTTTTTAAAAGGAGAGGGGAAGTGAGGGTCGGAATGGTTTTGACACCACGACACAAAATTGGAATTTCGTGCCCATTTACGACAAGAATTTTACGATTATCTTTTAATTGAAAATAAGAAGCGAGATCCGACGTCATATGTGAGGAAGCACCCGTGTCCATATACCAATTCTCGTCGAGCTCCTGGATTTGCATAGTCTGCATCGCGGCAGCCAAGTCAGTCGGGATAAAGGCGCCTTGGGTCGACCCGGGCAGCGGAGACTGGGCGAGGAAGGCCTGGGGATGCGGGCCAAGTATCCCAGTGCCACCTTTGACAGGAGGAGTGGCCCAACCGGAGGTGGGGTATGGGCAAGGTGGTGTTGACCACCCATGTTGGGGCCACGCGGAATAGGGGACCCACGTCCAGGTTCCTGCCTGAGACCCACTCTTGGAGGATGCCGGAACAGTGGCTTTGGACCCAAAATTGGGTTGATTTCCTTGATTCGAACCACCACAACCACCACCATAAGTCTTTCCAAGGTAATTATTATTGCGACCCCCACGGTTTTTATTGCGGTTGTTGTTGTTGTAGCCACCACCGCGAGTGTCAGAGAGACGAGAGGTGTCGGTGGTCGGAGCAGTGACGAGAGCCGAGTCAGGGGCAGCAGGTGCGACAGACTTCTGACGAGCCTCTTCCAGTGTGAGCATCGATCGCGCTTTGTAAAATGGTGGTAATGGGTCCCGTTGTTGGATGACAGTAGCGATGTTGTCAAAGCCATTGGATAATCCGGCCACCAGACGGAGGACAAGGCGTTCCTTGGAGACCGTGGCCCTGACATTGTCGAGTTGGTCGGCAAGCATCTTCAAAGCTTGGCAATAGGAGGATACATTAGGGAAGTTGTCATGTGAAGTTGGGAAAACTGTTGCTCGAGATAGACGGCTCGTGAATTTTTGTTATCATTAAAAATGTCTTTGAGACGTTCGCAAGCCTCTTGTGCGGTGGCTCCGGGTTTGAGAATGGTATGAAGGAGGTCTATAGAAATGGAGCTATAAATCCATTGCTTAACGATGGCGTCAAGACGATTCCATTGGGCGTATTTTGTGATGACCGTGTCGGAAGGAGGTTCAATGTGGTCAGCCACGTCGAAAGCGTGAGTTGTATTGAGAAATAATTCGGCCCATGAAGCATAGTGCACATTTTCAGTCTCGAGAGTAATTTGGACATGGTTTTTGATGTTGGAGACGGAGAAAGCGGGATGAAAACCCGTAGGTCGAGGTGTTTCTCCGCCAGTCATGGAGAAGAGAGCAATTTAGCAGGAAGAAAGAAAAAAAGAAGGAGGAAGTAGATTAGGACGTATGGCTTGATACCATAAAAGAATTGTTATGCTATAATTGCTTGAGTATTATTTCATTGCTCAAAGGTTTATATACAATGGATAATACATGACATCTAGACTAATCCTATTTACAAGACACAACAATCCTATTTACAAGACATAGACTATCCTATTTCCTAGACAATGATAAGAATAAGGAAAGAGTACAATTTACAAGGTATCAAACAAATTACAATGTTTGACAGGAGGACTAGAAGATGTATGTAGTCTAATACTACTTACCTGTTTGATGGCTCTAATTTTCTGCAATGGCAAAGAGATGTAATTCAAGCCTTGTTATTCAATATGTATCGGGATTAATGCATTTGGTTATATTCTATCCTACATTGGTCACAAAATGAACCATAAGTCTTGGTTGTTTCTCTAATACCCACATTGCTACAATTACAAACTTTTGATTATGTTTATATAGGGGTTTCAATATTAACTAACGAGTAGTTTAAAGCTGAGCTAAGTAGTATAAATAAGACAAAAGCCAAATGTAGTGGAGGAAAGAAAAAAAAATGTCTTATATGCTTTAGCGGGATGATATTTGATCCATTTAACTGCTAAGAGGGATACGTTCATCTTAAAAGAAAACTAATTGGTACAGTAGACAATACCTACAACTATCAACAAGCTAAAGGTTAAAATTAACACAAATTCTTCAAGAAGATGATTCTATCAGTCGTAACCCTAAAAAGATGTGTTTAAAAAAAAGTTATACGAAAAAGTATCAGAATTCTCCTAAACGCATAGGTGAGATGTTACTTGACCCATTTTAAGGGAATACTCTAAATTAATAAAATAGTTACGTGTTGCCTATAACCTATAGGACTTTACTTAGAGTAGGAATGCGGAAAATATTGTCAGAATATAACTTAAGATAGGATTACGAAAATTTTCTATTTAGATTAGGAAATAGTGAAATACGGTTGGAATCCTTTGCTCATACGGTTGAGACTATGCTATATAAAGGGAGGTCATACACTCATGTATTCATATTCCAACATTAGTAGCATAATACGTTTTGTAAGAAATTCGAAAGATTTTTTTTGTTAGAGAAAACTATATTATATCTCATCATATTACTTTTGTGAGTATGGCTTATAATAATGGGATAATATATGCTTCTACACAACATCAGCCAAGAGTTGCTCCAAGGTTTATGGAAAATCCTCGACTTGGTTTTACTCCTTTTCTGAACCCTATGATGCCTCTAGACGGGCCTTTTGTTAATCGCTTTCCGGACATGTCGTTTGTTGCACCTATTCCGTTTCTTCCTGCATTAGATTTCGGGTTACGTTCTGAGATAATGAAGCAGATAGATTATTACTTCAGTTATGAAAACCTGGTTAAAGACGAATATTTGAGACTAAGAATGGATGAAGAAGGATGGGTTTCTATTCACGTAATTGCAAATTTTAACAAGGTAAAGAAGCTGACGAATGATGTGAACTTAATATTGGAAGCTTTGATGCCGTCTACCATTATTGAAGTACAAGGCTATAAAATTAGGAAACGGGACGATTGGAGGGGATGGATACTACCACGTCTCGCATAGTTCCCAGCCAAAAGTTTAAAAAATCATCTCAATCAAAATTTTAAACTTTAAACCTCTGGTGAAGCCTTAGAGAGAATTGAAGTTTAGATTACAGATATTGTCGATTAAAGCAGGCATAATACTCTTTTAATAGCGCCGTTCTTTGAGCCTCTTTAGTCTTCTCATCTTTATGTTGTATTTCTGTAATGACATATTCACATTACCATATTGTTATAACTCTAAATTTCTAATAATAATAAGATCTTTGGATTATAAATAAAGTTTTTTTTTGTGAAGTACTTACTACTGTAGTTTACTATGAAGTAACAAAAATATGCATTCATAGCAATTCGCAGAGTATATACGCAACTGTCGTACAAGTTTCTTTTATGAAAGCTGCAAGAAAGGACTTAAATGAGAGTTTCAGTAACACATTAGCAGGTTCACAGAAATACATATATAGTACAGGCTCTTAGCCATATGTCTGGAAAACTCATACTTCAGTCGATACTACGAAACTAGTCAATTTAATTATCAAGCAATCGAGAACTAATTAAGAGTTTAAACACAAGTACTTGAAATTTACATTTTTCAAGCATATACATCAATAAATTCAAATTTGCAGCAACATAACAATGCTCACAGCATGGTGCAATCCCCTGAATGACAAATAATGACAACATAATCTTGACCCAGAAATCAAAATTTTGCACTTATAAGAGCGAGATAATCGACAAAAGAGTAACCTATTTATTTCACACCTATTCAAGTCGTCTCAATGAAGACGGACCAGTTTCGTCTTCAGCTGAAGACGGGCCAAATGTGGTCATTTTAACGACAAATGTAACCAGTACCATTACTAAGGTATAACTGGTTGTTTGTCATATGATCACATTAATTGTTAAAATTGTCACATTTGGCCCGTCTTCAGCTAAAGACGGAATTGGTCCGTGTCTTCAATGAGAATTTGCGATTCTTTACTCTATGGTACGTGCTACTAAAAAAATAAAGATAACAACTTTAGGAAAGGACATTATATGGCTAAAGCTGTTGTCTTTGTATCCTTTACTCCAGGTTAGTTACATGCCATAAGCTGTGATATTACTGCTGTATACTAAAGCAGGGGTTCAAGTCGATTATCCAGCGTCTTTCCTTGCCTAGGAAAGGACTTTATGCAGTATACAGCAGTAATATCACATTTTACATCCTTGCGGAGTTGGGAAGTCGGGATTGAAGCAGGAGCTAGGGGATCAACATACTTTGTACCCCAGAGAGCCATGTCCAAGCAGCAAAACCCCCAGGGAGCCATGTCCAAGCAACAACACATGCACCACCAGCCAGAACAACAAGGTCCAAAGCCATCCAAGCAAACCAGGAAGAACCAACACAGACCAACACCAGTTCCAGGCCAGATATCCTACAACAGCTGTCCAAGCAAGGGATCCAACTTCTTTTCCGATCTAGTTGAGACCCTTGACTACAAAAAAGTCCAGGATAAGTTTTCCCAATTGTCCCTGGAAGTTCAAGTAAAACAACCCACAAGTTCATGGGTCACTTTGAGAGCCAGGCAGGCATTAAGGCCAACAAATGAGTTCAAAGGCATCTTACTTTTGTGTGACCTGCACTAGAATTAATAAGGACGTTGGGAAGGTCATATTAGTCCTTCTCAAGGCTCCATTTGAAGCAACAAACAGCCAAGACAAGCCCTACAAACAGCCTGCACAGCATTGCCCTTTTGGGAAAGGGACAAGGTTGCTCTTACAGTCACTTTTCTGAAGAGTTTGCAGTCTTTTTAGCTCGTCTTATTAGTAGACTTTTGCATATGTTTTGTTGTCATTGCAAGGCTTATTTCAAGCCCTTAGATGTAACGTTTTTTTATGTGGTAGAGATCTCTTGTAATGCTCTATATAAAGAGTCCTTTTGCTGTGTAGACAACTCAGAATTGAATGAATGAAAACCAGAGTTTCTACTCTACTTCCTGTTAACCTGTACAAGTCTTGGTTAGCTCAAAACCTTTAACAAACTTGTGCTAGTCTTAGTTTGTTGGCCTAAGCATGAGTCATTCACTTGTGCTAGTCTTAGTGAGTGAGTTTTGCTTAGGATTCACTGAATTTAGAACTGTCTGTGCTAGTCTTGACAGTCTTGAGTTCAGGGTTTTTCTATCTTGTTTGTTTACTTATCTTGTGTGTTTCCTATTCCTGTCATGACCCCTAGTTTGGTGTTCCAAATTGGTCATCAGAGCTTAGGTTCATTTATTGTGAGTTCATTTACCAAACTACATTCAAAAATACAAAAATAGCCCAATGAGTGAAGAGAGATTAGCAGGAATGGAAGTAAGGATGGAGGACCTGGCTGGAGTTGTAACCACCCTAACCAGAGCCTTGTATCAGGTCTTAGGCAACCAATTGTTTGCTGGAGGAAGAGGCAGAGGTCGAGGGAGAGGCATGGGTCCACCAGGAGGCAGAGTCAGACAACCTGAAGAAGAGGAGCCTTCAGACTTAGATGAATCCACCAGGAGCAGAGCTTCAGTCCATGGGCTTACTGATAAACACCTGAAGGTAGACATCCCTGAGTTTTCTGGTAGTTTAAACCCTGATGATTTATTAGAATGGCTTAGGGACATAGAAAGAGTCTTTGAGTATAAAGGTTATAATGATGCTAAGGCTTTCAAGGTAGCTATTATGAAATTAAAAGGGTATGCTTCCCTATGGTATGAGACTATGAAGAGTCTAAGGGCTAGGGAAGGTAAGGAACCCATCAAATATTGGTCTAAGTTAAGAAAGAAACCGCTGGATAAATTTGTTGCTAAGGATTACACTCAAGACCTATTCATCAAACTGTCTAAGCTGAAACAAAATGAAAAATCTGTTGAGTCATACCTAAGAGAATTTGAACAACTTACCCTATCAGTGTGACATTACTGAAAAGCCTGAACAGAGAATTGGTAGGTTCCTAGAAGGTCTAAATCACAGCATTGCTAACAAGGTTAGAATGCAACCCCTATGGTCCTTTGAAGATGTGGTTAACCTGTCCCTTAGAGTTGAAAAAATGGGGAAAGAAATAATCAAACCTTTCACCAAACCTGCTGCAACTAAACCTTACACTGAGGTAAGGATTGGGGAGAGTCCTAGGGTCCATGTAGCTGTTAATATGAGCCCCTTGGATAAGGGTAAAGCCCCTGTGGGACAGCAATCTACCCTCACTCCTTTAAAAGAGAAAAGAAAGTGTTATCAATGTCAAGGCTATGGACATTTTAAGAGAGACTGTCCTTCAAGGAGGTCCTTGACTGCAGTAGAAGTTATGGAGTGGGAGAAAGAAGGGCTCATTGAGTATGAGCAGAAGGAGGATTTAGGAGATCAGGAGGAGGAAAGTGATGTCCCTCTAGTAGTAGCCCCACCAGACACTGGTCACAGTCT
>JAIUZE010008838.1:0-11275 GCA_022085475.1 Heliosperma pusillum | reverse complement strand
TCGGAATCGTTACCTTAGCTAGCAAAATCAATTAGCACCAAAAAAATAAGAAGTATAAACCCGTCTACTAATCTTCACCCAACATATACGAGTCACCAAACTCGTCTTCAAAATCTTCCCCTATAAGAAATGACAAGAAAAACATTATTAGAACTTAAACTTGATGTTCCATAATTAAATGTTGAAAACGATTTTGTCGGATTTGAAATTAAACCGTACTTGAAGATGGAGAGCGAAGAGGAGATTCTAGAAATATAAGTTAGGACGGATTTAATTAAGAAATGAAGGTTTATGATGATTTTGCTCAAGAACGACGAAGAACAAATGAAGAACGACGAAGAACGAATGAAGAACGATGAAGAACGATTAATTAGATCTTAATTTGATTGATTGTTAAATGAAAAGTTGTTGGTGAGTAATGAAAAGAAAGAAAATATCAAGGCTTAAGAGGGGAAAAAAGAGACGTGTGAAAGGGAGAGGAATCGGGTCTGTTTTTACGCGATTTGCGGAGTTTAAGTTGACAGACCGATAAAGTTACAAATATCTTAGATATTTTTATTAGTTTAATCATATTAATTAAAAGATCTAATATGAGTGGAAAAAAGTGACATGGGGAGTATATGGACTCATGTCAAAGTCGGGTTTCGGAACTTAAGTGGACCCCAGGAATAGTTAAATGACGTTCGGGTTAAAACCGTAAAAGTTATTCTTTAATTCGAAATAAATTCAAAATAATTATATTAAATTTTCATAAATCCCAATAAATCTTAATAAAAATAAATTAAAAATATTATTTTTTTAAATAAAATTTCGGTCTTCAAATTACAAGGCGAGTCGGAAAAAGTCAACGAAAGTCAAAGTCGACTTAAAAGTCAAGAAAAGTCAAAGATGACTTAAAAGTCAAGAAAAGTTTATGACGACTTAAAAGTCAAGAAAAGTCAATGACGAATTTAAAAAGTCAAGAAAAGTCAAAGACGACTTAAAAGTCAAGAAAAGTCAAAGATGACTAAAAACGGGATTTTCATGAAATCTCTCAGAAATTCCAAATACGAACTCGGAATTTCAAAATACGACTCGAAACAAAAATTCCTATTTTAAAAACTTAAGTCTGCTGAAAAGTGTTAGTAAATATTTTTACTAGAAAAATTGAGTACTTTTCGGGTTGTTACACTTCCTTTCTTCATTACCCAATGTTTGCATTGTAACTCCTTGTGTGAACGATGAGTCTTCCTTCATTACCCATTTTTTGCATTGTAACTCCTTGTGTGAACAATGAGTCTTCCTTCATTACCCATAGTTTGCATTGTAACTCCTTGTGTGAACAATGAGTCTTCCTTCATTACCAACTGTTTGCATTGTAACTCTTTCTGTGAACAATGAGTCTTCCATCAATACCCATAGTTTGCATTGTAACTCCTTGTTTGAACAATGACTCTTCTTTCATTACCTATTGTTTGCATTGTAACTCCTTGTTTTTCTTTCTTCATTACCCATTGTTTGCATTGTAACTCATTGTGTGAACGATGAGTCTTCCTTCATTACCCATTGTTTGAATCGTAACTCCTTGGGTGAACAATGAGTCTTCCTTTCTTCATCGCCCAATGTTTGCATTGTAACTCTTTGTCTTTCTTTCTTCATTACCCATTGTTTGCATTGTAACTCCTTGTGTGAACGATGAGTCTTTTTTCATTACCCATTGTTTGCATTGTAACTCCTTGTCTTTCTTTCTTCATTACCTATTGTTTGCATTGTATCTCCTTCTATGACTAATAAGTCTTCCTTCATTACCCATAGTTTGCATTGTAGCTCCTTCTGTGAACAATGAGTCTTCCTTTCTTCATCACCCATTGTTTGCATTGTAATTCCTTGTGTGAACGATGAGTCTTCCTTCATTACCCATTGTTTGAATTTTAACTCCTTGTGTGAACAACGAGTCTTCCTTTATTACCCATTGTTTGCATTGTAACTCCTTGTCTGAACGATGAGTGCCCATTGTTTTCATTGCAACTCCTTGTGTGAACAATGAGTCTTCCTTCATTACCCATTGTTTGCATTGTAACTCCTTGTGTGAACAATGAGTCTTCCTTCATTACCCATTGTTTGCTTTGTAACTCCTTCTGTGAACAATGATTCTTCCTTCAATACCCATAGTTTACATTGTAACTCCTTGTGTGAACAATGAGTCTTCCTTCATTACCCATTGTTTCCATTGTAACTCCTTGTTCGAACAATGAGTCTTCTTTCATTACCCATTGTAACTTCTTGTGTGAACGATGAGTCTTCCTTCATTACTCATTGTTTGAATCGTAACTCCTTGTGTGAACAATGAGTCTTCCTTTCTTCATCACCCAATGTTTGCTTTGTAACTCCTTGTCTTTCTATCTTCATTACTCATTGTTTGCATTATAACTTCTTGTCTGAACGATGAGTCTTCTTTCATTACCCATTGTTTGCATTGTAACTCCTTGTCTTTCTATCTTCATTACCCATTGTTTGCATTGTAACTACTTGTGTGAACGGTGAGTCTTCCTTCATTACCCATTGTTTGCATTGTAACTGCTTGTGTGAACAATGAGTCTTCTTTCATTACCCATAGTTTTCATTGTAACTTCTTGTGTGAACAATGAGTCTTCCTTCATTACCAATTGTTTGCATTGTAAATCTTTCTATGACTAATGAGTCTTTCTTCAATACCCATAGTTTGCATTGTAACTCCTTGTGTGAAGAATGAGTGTTCCTTTATTACCCATTGTTTCCAATGCAACTCCTTGTTTGAACAATGACTCTTCTTTCATTACCCATGGTTTACATTGTAACTCCTTGTATTTTTTCTTCATTACCCATTGTTTGCATTGTAACTCCTTGTGTGAACGATGAGTCTTCCTTAATTACCCATTGTTTGAATCGTAACTCCTTGTGTGAACAATGAGTCTTCCTTTCTTCATCACCCAATGTTTGCTTTGTAACTCCTTGTCTTTCTTTCTTCATTACCCATTGTTTGCATTGTAACTCCTTGTGTGAACGATGAGTCTTCTTTCATTACCCATTGTTTGCATTGTAACTCCTTGTGTGAACGATGAGTCTTCTTTCATTACCCATTGTTTGTATTGTAACTCGCTGTCTTTCTTTCTTCATTACCTATTGTTTGCATTGTAACTCCTTCTGTGAACAATAAGTCTTCCTTCATTACCCATAGTTTGCATTGTAGCTCCTTCTGTGAACAATGAGTCTTCCTTTCTTTATCACCCATTGTTTGCATTGTAACTTCTTGTGTGAACGATGAGTCTTCGTTCAATACCCATAGTTTTCATTGTAACTCCTTATGTGAACAACGAGTCTTCCTTCATTACCCATTGTTTGCATTGTAACTCCTTGTGTGAAAAATGAGTCTTCCTTTTTGCATTACCCATTATTTGAATTGTAACTCCCTCTGTGAACGATGAGTCTTCCTTCATTACCCATTGTTTGCATTGTAACTCCTTGTGTGAACAATGAGTCTTCCTTTCTTCATTACCCAATGTTTGCATTGTAACTCCTTGTGTGAACGATGAGTCTTCCTTCATTACCCATTTTTTGCATTGTAACTCCTTGTGTGAACAATGTGTCTTCCTTCATTACCCATAGTTTGCATTGTAACACCTTGTGTGAACAATGAGTCTTCCTTCATTACCAACTGTTTACATTGTAACTCTTTCTCTGAACAATTAGTCTTCCTTCAATACCCATAGTTTGCATTGTAACTCCTTGTGTGAACAATGAGTCTTCTTTCATTACCCATTGTTTGCATGGTAACTCCTTGTGTGAACGATGAGTCTTCTTTCATTACCCATTGTTTGCATTGTAACTCCTTGTCTTTCTTTCTTCATTACCTATTGTTTGAATTGTATCTCCTTCCGTGACTAATAAGTCTTCCTTCATTACCCATAGTTTTCATTGTAGCTCCTTCTGTGAACAATGAGTCTTCCTTTCTTCATCACCCAATTTTTGCATTGTAACTCCTTGTGTGAACGATGAGTCTTTCTTCATTACCCATTGTTTGAATTGTAACTCCTTGTGTGAACAACGAGTCTTCCTTTATTACCCATTGTTTGCATTGTAACTCCTTGTCTGAACGATGAGACTTCCTTCATTACCCATTGTTTTCATTGTAACTCCTTGTGTGAACAATGAGTTTTCCTTCATTACCCATTGTTTGCATTGTAACTCCTTCTGTGAACAATGACTCTTCGTTCAATACCCATAGTTTACATTGTAACACCTATTGTGAACAATGAGTCTTCCTTCATTACCCATTGTTTGCATTATAACTCCTTCTGTGAACAATGAGTCTTCCTTCAATACCCATAGTTTGCATTGTAACTCCTTGTGTGAACAACGAGTCTTCCTTCATTACCCATAATTTGCATTGTAACTCCTTGTGTGAACAATGAGTCTTCCTTCATTACCAATTGTTTGCATCGTAACTCTTTCTGTTAACAATGAGTCTTCCTTCAATACCCATAGTTTGTATTGTAACTCCTTGTGTGAACAATGAGTCTTCCTTCATTACCCATTGTTTTCATTGTAACTCCTTGTTTGAACAATGACTCTTCTTTCATTACCCATTGTTTGCATTGTAACTCCTTGTTTTTTTTTCTTCATTACCCATTGTTTGCATTGTAACTCTTTGTGTGAACGATGAGTCTTCCTTCATTACCCATTGTTTGAATCTTAACTCCTTGTGTGAACAATGAGTCTTCCTTTCTCCATCACCCAATGTTTGCATTGTAACTCCTTGTCTTTCTTTCTTCATTACCCAATGTTTGCATTGTAACTCCTTGTCTTTCTTTCTTCATTACCCAATGTTTGCATTGTAACTCCTTGTGTGAACGATGAGTCTTCTTTCATTACCCATTGTTTGTATTGTAACTCCTTGTCTTTCTTTCTTCATTACCCATTGTTTGCATTGTAACTCCTTCTGTGAACAATGAGTCTTCCTTTCTTCATCACCCATTGTTTGCATTGTAACTCCTTGTGTGAACGATGAGTCTTCTTTCATTACCCATTGTTTGTATTGTAACTCCTTGTCTTTCTTTCTTCATTACCCATTGTTTGCATTGTAACTCCTTCTGTGAACAATGAGTCTTCCTTTCTTCATCACCCATTGTTTGCATTGTAACTCTTTGTGTGAACGATGAGTCTTCCTTCATTACCCATTTTTTGAATTGTAACTCCTTGTGTGAACAATGAGTCTTCCTTCATTACACATTGTTTGCATTGTAACTTCTTGTCTGAACAATGAGTCTTCCTTCATCACCAATTGTTCGCATTGTACCTCCTTGAGTGAATAATGAGTCTTCCTTTCTTCATCACCCGTTGTTTGCATTGTAACTCCTTGTGTGAACAATGTGTCTTCCTTTCTTCATTACACATTGTTCACATTGTAACTCCTTGTGTGAACAATGAGTCTTCCTTCATTACCCATTGTTTGCATTGTAACTCCTTCTATGAACAATGAGTCTTCGTTCAATACCCATAGTTTGCATTGTAACTCCTTGTGTGAACAACGAGTCTTCCTTTATTACCCATTGTTTGCATTGTAACTCCTTGTGTGAACAATGAGTCTTCCTTTCTTTATTACCCATTGTTTGTATTGTAACTTCTTGTGTGAACGATGAGTCTTCCTTCATTACCCATTGTTGGCATTGTAACTCCTTGTGTGAAAAATGACTCTTCCTTCATTACCCATAGTTTGCATTGTAACTCCTTCTGTGAACAATGAGTCTTTCTTCATTACCCATTGTTTGCATTGTAACTCCTTGTGTGAACAATGAGTCTTCCTTCATTACCCATTATTTCAATTGTAACTCCTTGTTTGAACAATGAGTCTTCTTTCATTACCCATTGTTTGCATTGTAACTCCTTGTTTTTCTTTCTTTATTACCCATTGTTTGCATTGTAACTCCTTGTGTGAACGATGAGTCTTCCTTCATTACACATTGTTTGAATCGTAACTCCTTGTATGAACAATGAGTCTTCCTTTCTTCATCACCCAATGTTTGCTTTGTAACTCCTTGTCTTTCTATCTTCATTACTCATTGTTTGCATTATAACTCCTTGTGTGAACGATGAGTCTTCTTTCATTGCCCATTGTTTGCATTGTAACTGCTTGTCTTTCTTTCTGCATTACCCATTGTTTGCATTGTAACTCCTTGTGTGAACAATGAGTCTTCCTTCATTACCCATAGTTTGCATTGTAACTCCTTCTGTGAACAATGAGTCTTCCTTCAATACCCATAGTTTGCATTGTAACTCCTTGTGTGAACAATGAGTCTTCCTTCATTACCCATTGTTTCTATTGTAACTCCATGTTTTTCTTTCTTCTTTACCCATTGTTTGCATTGTAACTTCTTGTGTGAACGATGAGTCTTCCTTCATTACTCATTGTTTGAATCGTAACTCCTTGTGTGAACAATGAGTCTTCCTTTCTTCATCACCCAATGTTTGCTTTGTAACTCTTTGTCTTTCTATCTTCATTACTCATAGTTTACATTATAACTCCTTGTGTGAACGATGAGTCTTCTTTCATTACCCATTGTTTGCATTGTAACTCCTTGTATTTCTATCTTCATTACCCATTGTTTGCATTGTAACTACTTGTGTGAACGGTGAGTCTTCCTTCATTACCCATTGTTTGCATTGTAACTGCTTGTGTGAACAATGAGTCTTCTTTCATTACCCATAGTTTTCATTGTAACTTCTTGTGTGAACAATGAGTCTTCCTTCATTACCAATTGTTTGCATTGTAAATCTTTCTATGACTAATGAGTCTTCCTTCAATACCCATAGTTTGCATTGTAACTCCTTGTGTGAAGAATGAGTGTTCCTTTATTAAGCATTGTTTCCATTGTAACTCCTTGTTTGAACAATGACTCTTCTTTCATTACCCCTTGTTTACATTGTAACTCCTTGTATTTTTTCTTCATTACCCATTGTTTGCATTGTAACTCCTTGTGTGAACGATGAGTCTTCCTTAATTACCCATTGTTTGAATCGTAACTCCTTGTGTGAACAATGAGTCTTCCTTTCTTCATCACCCAATGTTTGCTTTGTAACTCCTTGTCTTTCTTTCTTTATTACCCATTGTTTGCATTGTAACTCCTTGTGTGAACGATGAGTCTTCTTTCATTACCCATTGTTTGCATTGTATCTCCTTGTGTGAACGATGAGTCTTCTTTCATTACCCATTGTTTGCATTGTAACTCCTTGTCTTTCTTTCTTCATTACCTATTGTTTGCATTGTATCTCCTTCTGTGACTAATAAGTCTTCCTTCATTACCCATAGTTTGCATTGTAGCTCCTACTGTGAACAATGAGTCTTCCTTTCTTCATCACCCAATTTTTGCATTGTAACTCCTTGTGTGAACGATGAGGCTTCCTTCATTACCCATTGTTTGAATTGTAACTCCTTGTGTGAACAACGAGTCTTCCTTTATTACCCATTGTTTGCATTGTAACTCCTTGTCTGAACGATGAGTCTTCCATCATTACCCATTGTTTTCATTGTAACTCCTTGTGTGAACAATGAGTCTTCCTTCATTACCCATTGTTTGCATTGTAACTCCTTCTGTGAACAATGACTCTTCGTTCAATACCCATAGTTTGCATTGTAACTCCTTGTGTGAACAACGAGTCTTCCTTCATTACCCATTGTTTGCATTGTAAATCCTTGTGTGAGCAATGAGTCTTCCTTTCTTTATAACCCATTGTTTGTATTGTAACTCCTTGTGTAAATGATGAGTCTTCCTTCATTACCCATTGTTGGCATTTTAACTCTTAGTGTGAACAATGAGTCTTCCTTCATTACCCATAGTTTGCATTGTAACTCCTTCTGTGAACAATGACTCTTCCTTCATTACCCATTGTTTGCTTTGTAACTCCTTCTGTGAACAATGAGTCTTCCTTCAATACCCATAGTTTACATTGTAACTCCTTGTGTGAACAATGAGTCTTCCTTCATTACCCATTGTTTCCATTGTAACTCCTTGTTTGAACAATGAGTCTTCTTTCATTACCCATTGTAACTCCTTGTGTGAACGATGAGTCTTCCTTAATTACCTATTGTGATATAGGAGGGACATGGGTATATGCTCAAAATGCAAGGTTGGTTCAGTCTTGACATTTTAGATTCGTTCCCTTAACTTTAAAGCTAAATATCTCAGAATCCATATCTATTTTGGACGTGATTGCAGTGATATTATAGGGGTGTGTTAGGAATTGGACCCTAGACTCCTATCTAGCACTGGATATGGATGTTACTCAACTCCCACAGCTCAACACAGGGAATCAAACAACAAACTAGACTAGCTAAGACTCCTTACCACAGCCAAGCACAGGTAAGCAGGCTTGAACTAAACAACAAGCAAACACCCCACAGTCTATGCACAGTGATATCTAACTTGCCACAGACTTAGATCAACAACCACAGCCTAGCACAGGAAGTTATCTGGCCTGACTTTCAACCAAGACAATGCATAAGTTGGAAAGATTTTAGAAATGAGAACAATGCTCAGTTTTTTTCATTCAATATCAACTGCCTTGTACAAAAGAGCATGGGTCCTTATATAGGCCTCAATGCTTGATCTGATTACAACCCTAGAGTATCATCTAAGGGCCAAGATTAACTATTAAAAGATGACAAAATACTGGCTAGAAATACAGACTGCTAATGCTAAAAGAAAACAATAAAACAGACAAAATGCAGACATTTGACAATGACATGCTCCAGGTTGTGCTTGTTGCTTGGTGTTGGCTTGGAACTTGTGGACGAGGCTCATCAATGCTCCTTGACCTTCTTCTGCAGTAGTTCTAATAGTGGGGAAGACAAGGAAAGACTTTTGGAGATAGTCTTTCAGTTTTTAGCTAGAAATGGAAAGACTGCTTTATGCTTTATGCTTTGGGTAGGCTGTTTTGATTTGGATTTTTAGGGTAGTTGTGTTGTGTTTTTGAACTGGTTCCCTAGGACTTTTTTGGACCTAGGTGGGTAAGGTTTTAGCTGGGCTTGGTGGTAGCTGGTGGTTCAGAGTGTGGTGGTAGTTATGCCTTCCCCAAGTGACTGATGTAGGCTGTTTTTGTGATTTTGTGGTGGGGTGTTGGTGGGCTTGTCTTTGGCTTGCTTGGCTCGTGTCTTGGCTCGTGTCCTGGCTCGTGTCCTAGCCAACATTGCTCAGCTTGCAGCTTCCCCTTTTGTTACCCATCCCTTGCCCCCAGATTGACCCTTGGATACCCATGTAGACCTCCCCTTGGTTGCCAATGCTCACCCCTTGATCCCCCTTGGCCTTCCCCCTGTCCCTAGTGTTGAATTCTGCCCTGCCCTGTGCCCCAGCTCCTGCTGCATCCTCCCCTGGTTGAATTGGGCTTGTCCTCAAGCCTGTAGCCTCCTCATCTCCAGAATCCCCATAGTATGGACTGAGATCCCCTACATTGAAAGTGCCATGAACCCCATAGTCTCCTGGTAGATCAACCTTGTATGCATTAGTACCAACACTTTCTATGATTTCAAATGGACCATCAGCTCTAGGCATGAGTTTGTTCTTCCTCCTAGCTGGGAACCTCTCCTTCCTCAAGTGGAGCCACCCTAAATCCCCTGGCACAAACTCCTTCTTGGACCTAGGAACCTTGGACTGTTTCTTGTACCTCTCATTTGCCCTTTCTATTTGCTTTCTGACTGACTCATGAAGCTTCCCCATCTGCTCAACCCTCCTCTTTGCATCAAAGTTCACTTCCTCCCTTGGTATGTTAGCTAATTCCAGTGGCATAAGTGGATTAATCCCATAGACAACCTCAAATGGACTGTGACCTGTGGCAGATGAGGGTGCCCTGTTGAAAGCAAACTCAGCATGAGCTAGCTTCAAGTCCCAATCCTTCAATGACTTGCTTACCAGACACCTCAAGATCCTCCCTAGAGTCTTGTTTGTGACCTCAGTTTGGCCATCAGTCTGAGGGTGGTGAGAGGTGCTGAACAAAAGCCTGGTCTTCAAGAGCCTCCATAGTGTTTTCCAGAAGTAACTCATGAACTTAACATCCCGGTCTGAGACTATTGACTTAGGAACCCCATGTAGTCTCACAATCTCCTTCAAGTATAGCTCAGCAACACTTGCAGCATCCTCAGTCTTCTTGCAAGCCACAAAGTGAGCCATCTTGCTAAACCTGTCAACAACAACCATTACAGCATCCTTACCTCTTTGTGTCCTAGGTAGTGCAACAATAAAGTCCATGCTCACATCCTCCCAAGGTTTGTTTGGTACTGGTAGTGGAGTGTAAGGTCCAGTCTGGAAAGAACTCTTGGCTTGTTGACATGTGGAGCACCTCCTGAGGACAACCTGAACATCCCCTATCATCCTGGGCCAATAGAATTGATCCTGCAGTATTTCAAGTGTCTTTTGAACCCCAAAGTGTCCCCCTAGTCCTCCTGAGTGTACTTCTCTGATGAGTAGGTCCCTGTAAGAACCCCTTGGGATGCATAGCTTGTTTCCTTGGAACAAGAACCCCTCCTGCAGCATGTACTTCCCCCCTTGAGTCCTTCCGCCTCCAGTTTGTGTGATCCATTCCTCAGCAAAGTCAGGGTCCTCCTTGTACAATTCTTTCAGAAATTCAAACCCCAACACCCTTTGCTCCATGACTGCTAACAAAGAATGCCTCCTTGACAGTGCATCTGCCACAACATTCTGTTTCCCCTCCTTATATTTACTAGAGAATGTAAAGGATTGTAGGAACTCTACCCACTTGGCATGCCTGTGATTCAGCTTGTGTTGGCCACTGATATACTTCAATGCCTCATGATCCGAGTGCAGAACAAAAGGCTTTGGCTTCAAGTAGTGCCCCCAATGCATGACTGCTCTGATTATGGCATAGAATTCCTTATCATAAGTGGAGTACTTGAGCTTGGCACCATTCAGTTTCTCACTGAAATAAGCAACTGGTTTTTGCCCTTGTATCAACACTGCCCCAATGCCAACCCCACTAGCATCACATTCTACCTCAAACAGCTGATCAAAGTCAGGTAGTTTAAGGATTGGAGTCTCACACATCAACCTCTTGATCCTTTCAAAGGATTGTTGGGCCTCCTCAGTCCACTGAAACTCCCCTTTCTTCAAGCACTCAGTGATGGGTGCTACAACTGAACTGAAGTTCTTGATGAACCTCCTATAGAATGAAGCCAACCCATGGAACCCCCTTACCTCAGTGATGGGTTTAGGTGTAGGCCATGTTTGAATGGCTGCAACCTTCTCCTGAT
>JAIUZE010008837.1:20197-98489 GCA_022085475.1 Heliosperma pusillum | reverse complement strand
GCATAAGTATGGTTCTCATTTCATTTCTATAAGCATTGCATTCATGATTCACTAAGATTTGAAGCCTTTTTCACTTTGAATTACACCTCAAAATTAGCCCCTTTATACAAATGCTTCACAAAATAATAGCTACATATAAAAACTGCCTACCCTTTTGAGCTAGTAGCTAGACTATGGTGTATGGGTGCTCTTTTGAGAAGATTTTGTTCCTTGATGTCAAAGTGAATTTGGGGGAACAAAAATGTTCAAGAAGCAATGTTATGTTCAGAAAGAAAAAAAAAAAGAGAAATGAAAAAGAAAAAGAAAAAAAAAATTGAAAAAGAAAAAGAAAGAAAAATAAATAAAGGAAGAAGTTGTGAGTATCTCCTCAAAATGTCAAATCAATAGAAGGCGTTTACCCTTGTGTTTCGTGTGTAATAAGCCAATTTGTTTCTTTTGGCTTCGTTATCCGTCTTCTGGGAAATTGATCGAAAGTTTGGATTGAGTATCCATTCATCATTGGTTAGTTGCTAGCTCGTTCTTAACTTCACATAACCATAACTGTGTGTCCACCTTTCACCCATTTCCCAAAGCCTTCTTCATATTTTTTGGCTTCTTTTCTATGTGCATTATGATCTTTGATTTGTGTTTTGAATTATTTACCATATTAGACTGCGAACACATTTTCATAAGTTGTAGATAGGTGAGTGTCTCAAAAACATTTACACATAAAGAAATCACCGTTTACATGCAATGAGTGTTCGAGTGTGCCGTGAGAGTCCATTTGTCAAAAGATCATGAAAGAGCGGAAAATTATGTAGTGAAATTCTTTGTGCTACGCCGTTATGTAAATCTCAGCCATGTTTATGTATCATTCTTGCCCACGCTGTTCTTGGGTTATGATTCATTATGTTTTCAAAGTTTTACGTTGAGATTTGTTTCTTGATGGTGTAGTAGCCAATGCTTGCAAACCTTGTCCTGGTATTGTTTGTTATGTTTGCTTGAGGACAAGCAAAGGTTTAGCTTGGGGGAGTTTGATAAGTGAATATTTGTATGGTTTTAACCCCCAATTTAGCTCGGTTTTGTATGTCATTTGTGCTTTGTTAAGCCACATTTCATGAGCTAATATCGTCTTCTAGGCGAATTCCTATGTTCTAACCTGTTTTGTAGGGAAAGTGACGTTTCTACGCTCTTTTTCTATATTCCCGAGCATTTGCCTAGAACCCAACGATTTGAAGAAGCAAGCTTGACCAAGTGAAAGGCATTTCAAGAAGGTTCACTATTTCAAAAGAAAGGAGAAATAAAGACGATGTCGCAGTTGTCGGAAAATCAATCAATTAGGCGGAAGAATTCATTGCTTTGCATCAAACCCTATCAACAAACCCAATTGAAGAGGTCAAGGGGGATGATGGAAGTCGAGTCAAAGCAAAGGGAGATGAAACGTTAGGCAAAGTGCAATGAAACTATTCAGAAAGACAAGCTAAACAATGACAAATTGAACTATGGTTAGACACTTTGTTATTGCTCTGTTTTTGTTTGAACTGGTTGCTTAAAGAAAGAGATAGAACCTTAACCAAAGCACAAAGCCAATGGTTGAGGGTTGAACCTTCATCCCAGCACACAGCTAAGGGTCTAAGCTCACTTCCAAGCACTTCCAAGCACAAAGCAAAGGAAGTTGTCTCAAGCACACAGCCAAGAGATGTTAACAGAAACAGGGTTTCAGTTTTATGTTTTACTTCAAATCTACCTTTCATTCATTAGGAAATGGCCTTATATAGGCAAGGAGATTACATCCTACTCGTTCAATACATCCTAGGGCCACAATTGGCTTACAAAAGAAACAGAAATAACAGCTACATTGTTCAGAATAAAGCAATAAAGTAGAAAAGCAGTTCTAATGGGACAATCTGCCTTAATTGGGTTGTTTAGGTTGAAACTGGTGGAGGAGTGGACTTCTAAGCTTGATTCTTGAGCTCAACTGAAGTGGGATGGATGTCAAAGGTCCTGCTAAAAGGCCCTCAAGCTTGTTTGATCAAAACAAGAAAGTTTGATAGTGACATGTTAACTACTGCAAAAAGGACTGAAATCTGGACAGTTTGGAGTTGTCCATAGGCTAACTTTTTGTGTGTGCGTTTCTTGGAAGAGAAGTCCTGGGCAAAATTGTACAGGACCTTCCCAAGGACTAAGGTTGATGGTTGGTTAGGCTTGTTTGGATGTGTGAGACCCCCATGGACCCTGTTTAGAAATACTGTGAATGGCTGTTTTAGGCTGAGTGTTGTTTTTGTTGTGTTGGGTTTGTTTTGCTGTTGGCTGTGTGTTGTTGTGGCTTAGTCTTGGAAAGTGGATGGCTAGGCTTTGTTCTGGTTGGTGTAGTGTTGTCTTAGCTGGCCTGAAGTGGTGGTTACTTGGACTGAATAGGACATTGTCATAACTAGTCATGGTGTTGTCTGAATGGATGTTGTTGCCTTGAATGATGTTGTTGTCTTGATGTTGTTGATGTTGAGTCTTGTCTTGAGCTTGTGTCTTGTCTTGATCATATACTCTCGTTGTAACCTCCCTTTCTTGAAAAGGATTAACCCTCAAATCTTCATCACCTTCATTATCTGATTCCTCATGGTAGGGGCTCAGGTCTCCAACATTGAAAGTACCATGTACACCATAGATTCCTGGTAGATCCACTTTGTAAGCATTTGTGCCTATCTTCTCCAATATCTCAAATGGTCCATCAGCTCTTGGCATGAGCTTGTTTCTCCTCTTGTCTGGAAATCTCTCTTTTCTTAAATGCAACCATACAAGATCCCCTGCCTTAAACTCCCTTGCTTTCTTAGGCCCTTTGGACCTAGCCTTGTACAACTCATTGAACCTTTCAATCTGCTTCTTGACTTGCTCATGAATTTGTATCATTTGCTCAACTCTTTTCTTTGCATCATAGCTTGCTTTGCTTCCTTTGACTGGTGCTAGGTCTGTGGGCATGAGAGGATTAGTTCCATAAACTGTTTCAAAAGGACTTTTACCTGTGCTGCTGGAGGGAGCTCTGTTGAAGGCAAACTCAGCTTGTGCTAGCCTGAGGTCCCAATCTTTTAATGACTTAGAAACAATGCTCCTTAAGATCTTTCCTAGTGTCCTGTTAGTGACTTCTGTCTGCCCATCAGCTTGGGGATGATGAGAAGTACTAAACAATAGCATGGTCTTCAATAGCTTCCACAAGGTTCACCAGAAGTGACTCATGAACTTTGTGTCTCTATCTGAAACAATGCTTCTAGGGACCCCATGTAACTTGACAACCTCCCTAAAGTATAGTTCAGCTACCCCCAAAGCATCCTCAGTCTTCTTACAAGCAATGAAATGTGTCATCTTGCTGAACCTATCTACAACCACCATGATTGAGTCTTTTCCCCTTTGAGTTCTAGGTAAGGCTACAATGAAGTCCATACTGAGGTCTTCCCATAGCTTGTTTGGTACAGGAAGTGGTGTGTAAGGGCCTGCTTGAAAGTGTGCCTTGGCTAGTTGTCAAGACCTGCATCTCTTGAGGGCATCTTGCACATCACTGAGCATCTTAGGCCAATAGAACTGATCTTACAATATGTCATAGGTCTTCTGCACCCCAAAGTGACCAGCAAGGCCATTGGAGTGAACCTCTTTGACCAGTAGTCCCCTATAAGGTCCCTTAGGCACACATAGTTTGTTTCCATAGAACAAGTAGCCTTCCTGAGCTGTGTACTTGCTCCCTTTCTTGACTTGTCCTTCCTGATACACCTCCCATTCATGTTTGAAGTCTGGGTCTTCTTGATAGAGCTCTTTCATAAATTCAAACCCCAACACCCTTTGTTCCATGAAGGTCAACATTACAGACCTTCTAGACAATGCATCAGCTACAACATTGTTCTTACCCTCTATGTATTTGCTGGAGAATGAGAAGGATTGCAAGAATTCTACCCATTTGGCATGCCTGGGGTTGAGTTTGTGCTGTCCATTGATGTATTTGAGAGCCTCATGATCAGAATGAAGCACAAAAGGCTTAGGCTTCAAGTAGTGTCCCCAATGGTTCAATGCTCTCACAATGGCATAGAACTCTTTGTCATATGTGGAGTAATTAAGCTTGGCCCTATTTAGCTTCTCACTGAAGTATGCAACAGGTTTCTTCTCTTGAGTAAGCACAGCCCCTATGCCAAAGCCACTAGCATCACACTCTACCTCAAAGAGTTTGTTAAAATCTGGTAGAACCAATATTGGAGATTTACACAATAGCTCCTTGATCAGATTGAAGGACCTTTCAGCCTTCTCATTCCACTTGAACTCTCCCTTCTTCATGCACTCAGTAATAGGGGCCATGATTGAACTAAACCCCTGTATGAACCTCCTATAGAAAGATGCTAACCCATGAAAACTTCTAACATCAGTAACAGTTTGAGGAAGGGGCCATTCCTTGATTGCTCGCACCTTCTCAGGATCAACTGCTACTCCTTTCTTAGAGATGATGAACCCAAGGAAGTAAACCTCAGGCTGCATGAAGGTGCACTTCTCTAGTTTGCCATACAACTTGTTCTCTCTTAAGACCTCAAACAACAACTTCAGATGCTGCAAATGTTCTCCCCTAGTTGAACTGTAAATAAGAATGTCATCAAAGTAAACCACCACACACTTGCCTAAGTAGGGCCTTAGGACCTCTGTCATCAACCTCATGAAGGTACTAGGGGCATTAGACAACCCAAAAGGCATCACCAACCATTCATAGAGCCCATGTTTAGTCTTGAAAGCTGTCTTCCATTCATCCCCTGCTCTTATCCTCACTTGGTGGTAGCCCTGCCTTAGATCAATCTTAGTGAATACTTGAGCCCCACTTAACTCATCCAGAATATCATTAAGTCTAGGTATGGGGAACCTATACTTGATGGTAATGTTGTTGATGGCCCTACTGTCAATGCACATACGCCAAGTCCCATCCTTCTTTGGCACAAGCAAGGCTGGTACAGCACAAGGGCTGAGGGATTCCCTAACATAGCCCTTGTTGAGCAGCTCACCTACTTGAAGTTGGAGCTCTTGTGTAGCCTTAGGATCACTCCTGTAAGCTGGCTTGTTGGGTAAGATAGCTCCAGGCACTAGGTCAATGTGGTGTTCTATTCCTCTAAGTGGTGGCAGTCCACTAGGGAGCTCAGTAGGAAAGACATCACCATAGCTTTCTAGGATAGACTTGACCTCTTCAGGGATATCAATGATGCTCATCCCAGTCTCCTTGGCAAGTAATATGTATACAGGTTGTAGCTCACTTAGCTCTTGTGCTATTTCTGACTCACTTATCAACATGACTTCCTTGGAAGCCTCACTCATGGGGTTTGGGTTGATCTTTAAAGCAGGTGGTAAAGGTGCCAGGGTGATTTTCTTCTTCCCATACTTAAAGGTGTAGGTGTTGTCCCTCCCATGGTGAATGGCATCCCTATCAAACTCCCATGGCCTCCCAAGCAAGAGGTGACATGCATCCATAGGCAGAACATCACAAAGACTTTCATCCACATACCCTTTACCAATTGAGAAAGGTACAACACATTGTTTATCCACCTTGATCTCAGCCCCTTTGTTTAACCATCTGAGTTTGTAAGGTAGGGGGTGGTCCTTGGTGGGTAGAGCTAGCTTGTTTATCAGTGTTTTGGAGGCCACATTAGTGCAGCTTCCACCATCAATAATGAGGTTACATACTCTACCCTTGATGGTACATCTGGTCCTAAAGATCTGGTGTCTTTGATCCTCTTCCAAAGGTTGGGGTTGAGTATGCATTACCCTCCATGTTACCAAACTTAACCCTGCATCAGGCTCTATCAACTCCTCACTAGCCTCTACCTCAGGCTCTTCCATCTCTTCATCACAGACCAACACTTCATCATCTCCCCAATGGATTACTTCTAGGGTACTCAGAGCCCTTTTAGATGGACATTCTCTAGCAAAATGTCCATACCCTTGACATTGAAAACACTTTTTGAGAGGGGTAGTCTTCCTTTGGCCTGCCTCAATAGCCTTGCTTTTATCAGGGTTGAAAGGGGTCTTAATAGGAACCACAGGTTCTCCTATCTTGACTCCTACAAAGGGTTTGAAGGTGGGGGTTCTAGCAGGTGTTTTAGAAGCACTGGCCTTTCCCTTTCCCAATTTTTCTACCCTCAAAGACAAGTTGACAGCTTCCTCAAAGGAGTATATATTTTGTAGCCTAACTTTGCTAGCTATTCTTTCATCCAACCCTTCTAAGAACCTTGCTATCTTTTGTTCAGATTTCTCAACAACCTCACATTGCAATGTAAGTTGTTCAAAGTTCCTTAGATAGGACTCTACAGGTCTTTGGTCTTGCTTTAGGTGAGTAAGCTTAATGAACATGTCCTTAGTGTAGTCCCTAGCGACAAACTTAGCTCTCATTTTCTTCTTCAGTTTGAGCCATGACTTTACAGGTTCTTTCCCTTCCCTAACCCTCAAGGTTTTCATGTTTTCATACCACAGTGAGGCATAGCCTTTTAGTTTCATGATAGCAACCTTAAAAGCCTTTCTATCAGTGTATCCTTTAAACTCAAAGACTCTTTCTACAGACCTTAGCCAATCTAGGAAATCATCAGGGTTCATGCTACCTAGAAAGTCAGGGATCTCTACCTTTATGTCTTTGTCCTGGTGTCTGAGAAGACTTTGATCTGAGCCATCTAAGTCTGATATTTCAAATTGATTTACAGGTTGCCTCCTCCTTCCTCCACCTTGTTGGAAAGGTGCTCCTCTTCCTCGACCTCTGCCTCCCCTTGTATCATTGTTCTGTTGGCCCTCAAGAAGTTCATTGACAGATCTAGAGACCTCCATTACAGTTCTGACAAGACCTTGAACTGTGTTTTCAAGACCTGTGATTCTCTCTTCACTCATGGTTGGATTTTGTATTTTTAATGTAGTTAGGTAGATGAACTCACAAACCAAAGCTCTGATAACCAATTTGCAATGAAACTATTCAGAAAGACAAGCTAAACAATGACAAATTGAACTAAGGTTAGACACTTTGCAATTGCTCTGTTTTTGTTTGAACTGGTTGCTTAAAGAAAGAGATAGAACCTTAACCAAAGCACAAAGCCAATGGTTGAGGGTTGAACCTTGATCCCAGCACACAGCTAAGGGTCTAAGCTCACTTCCAAGCACAAAGCAAAGGAAGTTGTCTCAAGCACACAGCCAAGAGATGTTAACAGAAACAGGGTTTCAGTTTTATGTTTTACTTCAAATCTACCTTTCATTCATTAGGAAATGGCCTTATATAGGCAAGGAGATTACATCCTACTCGTTCAATACATCCTAGGGCCACAATTGGCTTGCAAAAGAAACAGAAATAACAGCTACATTGTTCAGAATAAAGCAATAAAGTAGAAAAGCAGTTCTAATGGGACAATCTGCCTTAATTGGGTTGTTTAGGTTGAAACTGGTGGAGGAGTGGACTTCTAAGCTTGATTCTTGAGCTCAACTGAAGTGGGATGGATGCCAAAGGTCCTGCTAAAAGGCCCTCGAGCTTGTTTGATCAAAACAGGAAAGTTTGATAGTGACATGTTAACTACTGCAAAAAGGACTGAAATCTGGACAGTTTGGAGTTGTCCCTAGGCTAACTTTTTGTGTGTGCATTTCTTGGAAGAGAAGTCCTGGGCAAAGTTGTAGAGGACCTTCCCAAGGACTAAGGTTGATGGTTGGTTAGGCTTGTTTGAATGTGTGAGACCCCCATGGACCCTGTTTAGAAAGACTGTGACTGGCTGTTTTAGGCTGAGAGTTGTTATTGTTGTGTTGGGTTTGTTTTGCTGTTGGCTGTGTGTTGTTGTGGCTTAGTCTTGGAAAGTGGATGGCTAGGCTTTGTTCTGGTTGGTGTGGTGTTGTCTTAGCTGGCCTGAAGTGGTGGTTACTTGGACTGAATAGGACATTGTCATAACTAGTCATGGTGTTGTCTGAATGGATGTTGTTGCCTTGAATGATGTTGTTGTCTTGATGTTGTTGATGTTGAGTCTTGTCTTGAGCTTGTGTCTTGTCTTGATCATATACTCCCGTTGCACAAAGCTTCTAGATGACCACTTACCCGATCGGGTAAGTGTGTACCCGATCGGGGATGTTTGCTGCTTCGAGCAAAATGCTTTAACTTCCTATTTTTGTCCTATATGTTCAATGCTCGACCCCTTCCCTTCGAAACCCTAATGCTATATAAAGAGAGCTCCAGCCCCTCTTCTCATCATTAATCTCACACACAACATCTCTTCTCTTCTTACATTTTCTCTTTAGTTTAGTCTTTCTAGGTTAGATCATTTTTTTCTTTCGTCTTTAGTTCTTAGTTTATTTCTGTCCATTTCATATCAAAACATTAGCTTAGATCAATAAGAATTTCAATCTTTGTAGTCTACTTTGTTGGGTACAAGTATTGTAATTCAAGGAACGATTATTCTATGCAAGGGATTTCTATTATTGTTATCGCTTTCGTTGTTGATCGTCACCTAGGTACTTCTATTCTATCCTTTGGTTATTGTCCTTTATTGTTTTCCATTTGATTGTTATTCTCTTTACATATTATCTTAGATTCATTTTCATGTTGTTATAATCGTCATTTCATTTCCTAGATTGTCAATTAGCGTCGTTATTATCGCCATATAAAGAGTCAAAATAAAATAAACATGTCTATCCTAGTTTTAATTGTTGATATCATCTTAGATTTAAACATTATCATGAGTAAGTAGTCACCTTTCTAGGGTGTAGGGTAGCCATGTTAGATTGATTAAAAGATGATAATTGGATAAAGAAATTGTGTCTTTAAAACGTTGTGTCTATGCATGTTTGGATTGTAACGATAGTTAATGACTTCTGGCCGAAAATCATTGACTAAAATGGAATTCTTTTCCAAGGTAGAGATACGCGAATTGAATAGACAAACCATGACATGGTAGATTAAGACCTAGTAAATCGCCTAAAAGCCTGCTAGACCATCTGATCTATGATTGTAATGAACACATCATTCTTACGAATTCATAATGAATTATTTGCATGTTCCAAATCCAATTTCATCAATATGTCAATCTGTTGGAGTAGGTGTCCTCCACAATAGTGCGCCACATAAATAAATCTTATTAAGGAATATAATTGGGATATTTATTGACTATATATATGATTAGTCAGTTGATTAATGTAAATCAATAACGGTTGGCTGACTTGAGTTTGACGTTATTGTCGTATGACGGCGGTGATCAACTGATCCCTTTCGGTCACACCTAAAGGATGAAATTAAAATAGTAACTAATTATTTGTATACGATACAGTTAATTAGTACATTACATATATTCGATATGTACGAGAGTTAATTGTTAGAAATTGAGTTAAGAACTCAAATTCGATTAAACTTATTTTTCAATGATGCGATAATTGACTAATAAATTTATATCTTATTTTAATACGATTAAATAAGATTTAACTTAGTAATTAATCGTTAAATTACTAAATTAGTTGAGGTTTTGAGATAGAGGTAATTAGTTAATTATATTTACAAAGAGTTGTAAAATAAATTAACTAAGCATTGTGGGACCCATTATATATTGATATAATGGTAAAATATTACTTAAAATGTTAAGTACATATTATTCATTTATTTGTGTCATATAATTGTTATATGATCAAATTAACACTTAATTATACAAGATAATTAAGCATATGATTAATAAGTATTTGTGGGACAAATATCAAAAATCAAAATGGATCAAAATAGCCTTCACATGGCCGGTCATATTGTAGTTGTTGGTGATGATGGTTGCTTTTATTCATACTCACAAGCAACATGTGATTATGACATGAATAGTAACCTAAAATCATTACATACTAACACTACACTCTACCACTTTGCATGTGATTAAAATAAGCAAAATAAGAGCCTTGTGAAGCTCTTCTTGACCGGCCATATTGCCTATAAAAGGGCAATATGGTTGATCATTTTATTTGTTCAATTCATGCTTGTTTTTCCTACTTCTCTCAAAAACTCATCTTCTCTCTAAAAACTCTCAAATACTAATATTTACTAAGTATTACTAGTGTAGTAATATAGTCATAATATTAGTAGTATAATATCTATCTTATTATCTAGTTAATAATAAGGGTAGATTATTTGGTGTCATCTTGGTGCATCTTAAAGGAGATCTTCTAGTTTGGAGATTACTTGTGTTCATCCACATTTATAGCTCAAGAACAACAAGAAGGAGTTCTTGTTGTGCCCATATATTTTCCATATCAATGTGAGGAAATTTCTTCTTTTATATAAATGTCTTTATATTTGCATGCATGTTACATAGATCATTAAATACTAAATTAACAAGTAATTTAGCAACTAATTAGAGGAGTCTAATTAAGGTCTATGGACTTTCATGTGGTATCAGAGCTAGCTTGTAGCATGCATGTTCATTTTGGACATTTTTATTAAAGTTATAAGATAACTAATAAATCAAAGATTTTGAGTTAAAATACGATTCTGACAAAACATTTTGGTGCATGTATACCTACTGACCTCAAAATGTTTGTGGTCAAACTTCGTGATTTTAGGGATTGATTTGCTATTTATTTTGATTTTTGGCGTTTAAACCGAGTTAACATGCATTTTATGAGTTAAAAGTTAACTAAAAATAGTTTCATGTTGATTCTTTCTATGAATTTTTAATATGATCTCACATGCATGCATTACATATTGTATGTAAAATTTCGTGACTTTTACTTATGTATTGCATGTTCATTGATTTTTATACGATAAAAGTCGATAATATGAGATTATAATGTTCATAAACATGAAACGTCCTTTTATGGTCTTGAAAATTTTTGGTACATTTTACATTCTAATTTTGATCTTCCTGGTGAAATTTCATAAATATTTTCACTGTTTTACTATATCTAATGATTTTTATTTGATAAAACCATTAAATACAAAGTTATTTGTTCATGAAATTAATTTAAATTTTTTGAGCAAATAATTTTTATTTTTATAGTTCCTGGAAATGTTCCAGAATGTACAAAATTTTTAGTTTCAAATTTTATGATGTTTATATTTTATTTTGGTTTTATTTCATAATTGTTATGATTAAACCGTAATAATTGTTTATATCTAATTAATCGATCTAATTAAAGAATGATCGTGTGTTTCAATAACAAGATGTGAAGGAGTATTTATAGTAATAGAATCATAGTAGATCTAAAACCCTAACTTAATATTTAAGAAAGATATTTATCTTTAATATTATAAAATAATATTTGCTTATCTTTTAGAAATATCTTTATCTCAAAATATTATTTGGTTTATCTTATAGAAATATATTTATCTTTAATATCTCAAAATATTGTTGTAAAGATATAATAGAATCTTAGATTAGGTAAACAAGGGAAACAACCTAGATAGGCCGAAATACCCTAGCTCACGAAACCCTAGGAGGCACGCAACCCTAGGAGGCACAAACCTAGGTTTACACGAAACCCTAGGTGGCTCAAACCCTAGGTGGGCTAATTAGGTTAACAACAAATTGAGATAGAATATATTAGAAACCCTAGGTAGCATGACAACCCATAAGTTGTATTACTAACCAATAGAATCTCATAAATATATTCTTTAATAAAACTTTTGATAAATATAAAAATACTCTTTCACTTTTGAAAACATTTCAAAACATTTTATTTCCAAAATCATGCATCAATATTTTATCATCCAAAGTCATAGACTAAAGCTATAACTTTTGAACATAAAATCTCTCGAAGGGAATAGTTACCGAATGACGACCTATACTATCTAATCTTCACAAAGATCTTCAGTATACGGATCATCTCTTCATCTTGATCACAAAGACCCTCCATCTTGAGTCTTGTGTTATTTGAGATAGATCTTGCTTGAAACGTTTTTCTTTAAATTTATTACCAAGTAGCTATAATATAACTTCCATGTAAACTTCCAAAGTTATTCCTGAAGTTCTTATAACTTTGTCTCACAAAACTTGTCAAAGTTATGCCTGAAATTCTTATAACTTTGATCTTCCTACTCGTAATTGTTGTTATCTATAATAAGACTAAAACACACAATTACACGCATATGATATATCGAGTAAAGCACATTTTCACATAAACACATGTCATTATCAAAACTATAAAATTGGTCCAACTAAATCTGGCCAGATTCTCGGGACAAGGTGTGTACCGGATTCAACATGTGGCTAGGCGTGCACACATCCGAGTATCAGTCAGAGCCGAGAACCCCAAATCTGGCAGGACGGCCAACGGCAGAGGCGTAAAGAGAATAAATATACCAAACTCGACAGGGTGGCCAACGAGAAAGGTTGTCACAAAAAAGTCAAGCAAGTACGCTACATTGAGACATGGTTCATATTCTTATACGTTATTAATTACATCGAAGTCAAGCTTCACCGACATTAGGACGTGTCCTCCCTCTAGTGAGATGCGTAACGATCCAAAGACACACCCACGAAAGTGTGATGCTCCGTCAAAATATAGATCCAATAATTGAATGTCTACGACTTACGTATCCTGGATTAGATTATCAGCAAAGAACTCGGCTACAACTCATACCTTTATGACTTTCAAAGTAACAAACTTTAACTCAAATTTAGCCAACATTAGCGTCCAACGAGATAGTTCTTATACTCCGTATTTTAGTGTGGTACTCGGTCGAGTAGGTGGCACTCGACCGAGTGGACTGTTCTCGATTTATGTCGGTTCAATTAGTTGTTATTAGAAATATAGTTGTTATATATGGTTTGCTAACCTTTTACTAATCATTTTACAAACCGTATAACTTTTCTAAGCTTCCTCTCATATTTCCTCCATCTTTCTAATCATCTAAGAGAAGAATAAAGGTTTATGTTTCCAATAAATTAGGGCTTTCATCCTGGCTATCGATCTTATTTTTTATTGTAAGTTATTTATATCCTTTTATCATTAATCATCTTTAGAGTCTATGATTGTGTTGTATGAGTCGTGCATCATCGCTTTTTATTAGGGTTAGAATGATTTGATTATTACACCAGTTTACAGATTTGTTGGGTCGTCTTGTTCAATTGTTTTCAGTGATGTAAATACGTTTTATTCAAAAGTTTTAAAAAAAGACTATCGTTTATTACAAGCCTAGGTTTCGTCTGTCAAATTTCGTAAACAAATTCCTTTTGGTTTGTCCTGTGTAAATTAATTATAAATATCTATCCAGAATAAGGCGAATCTTGATATGTCGATTGAAAAGCTTATAAAACCTAATTTATATGTTGAAAATAATTTAGGTTATTTTCGCACATAACTCTTGAAGATTTTAGATGATGATAGACTTTGGAAGTTCTCCAAAATAATGTTTAAACCTTATTTTATGAATCGTTACATTTTATGCGACGAGTTTTGTCAGTTGTGATAAATCTGTCTTTTGAGTCGTGAGGGGTTGGTAATTCGGTTACATGTCTTCTAATAGAAGTTGGATATAAGAGTTGGAATTCTAGAATAGTTGGCCGTGCATCGATTGAATTTGTCTGGAAATAGTTATGCATTTTATAGTCAGGATGTGCTATGCCGAAAAGTAGGGGAAAGTCGAGTTTGGTTCTTAAGTTGAGAATACAAAATAGGACATGATGAGTCTAGTTATGGGCATGTTTAGTTGATTGGATATTATGTAATTATACATATATATGTTAATGTAGGTGATGGATTTGTGAAGGATCTACATGTGAATACTTGTGAACGGATTTGCTTTCAGGTAGGGTTTCCTTATTCATTACTGTATATGTTAATCATTGTGATGAGATTGTTACTGTGATATTGTTACTTGTTGATGATGATGGTTACTACTGTGATCATGTTGGAGATCGGGTTTAGTGTTTGGAGTGGTTAATGGGTTACTATTTTGGTGTCCCCCGGGAGACGGACCATCCCCCGATTTGCCTCTCGTAGCTCTCCCACTGCGAGGGGGATGTGCACATTAATGTACCGGGAAATCTAACTGCGGTGAGAGCGGCTTTCGATGTCCAGTGTTGCGGTCTGGAATCAGTAGGTGGAACGGTGGTCAGATCTGTAGTCTGACGCTGGCAGGGGTTACCGCTGCGGTGGTAGCTCAGTTAGTGGTTTATGGTGGTGTTGTTGGCCGTTGTTTACATATTGGTGATGTTGTTATTTTTTTGTACATTGATCGGCTTATATTGTTATTGACCCCGTTAATATTTTCTAAAACTGATGTGATCCATTGGGGAATGGTGAGCAGGTGTCCAGCAGGTAATTCGTAGAGCTCGCGTTGGGAAACTTGAGGGGATCGCGACTAATGAGTCATAGTTTCCGCAGTCATTAGTTGTCATAGACATATACTTTATTTTGATTAGTTCGGATTATTATTTTTGACGGTGTGTCGTCGGTATTTTCGAATCATGTAACTTTGGTTAAACTATTGATTAATAAGTTTTGTTCTATTATGGTGTATTTGATATGTACTACCTCGGGTAACCGAGATGGTAGCATCCGGAAGTACAAAGGAGATATTGTAAGGCTCTTTGGCATTTGGAGTGTTACAAAGTGGAATTAGAGTGATGATTTTGGAACCTAAAACCAATGAACCCAATGAACGTAGGAGTGTCTAATAAAATTAACCCGCGTAGGAATTGTAGGGAGCTACCGCAAGGATTTGGGAGACATCCTATCACCGCAACCTTTCCCCTATAGTTCTTAGTTGGTAACAACGGGGAAGTGTCGGGACGTATATGTGTGTGTGATGTGATTACTATGTTTGATTGATGAAATCAATATGAAGTGATGATGAGATACGAGTATGGAATGTGATGTATTTGATATGAAGTACCAATAAGATATGGGTATGGCATGTAATATGTGTATACGAAAGAATTGCATGATGAACATGAAAAATATGTATGAAATGTGGCATGTTTGAATGAAGTATGTTTTTGAGTTAATTGATATTGATATGTTGAGATGATGAGATTATGTAAATGGTTGTGACCTATGGTCTTTTATGTGTTAGAAAGTATGTTGAAAGGTGGTAATTTGTTTAGTACAAAAATCAGAATTTGTATGAAGTTCGATTTTTTAATGGGTGTCTTGAAACTATCGTAACTTGAGTTCTTGAAGTGATATTGATGTAATTCTAAGTCCAGGTATTAGCTTGTCCTGTTAGGGTTCTAATAGTAAGTCATGAGCCAAAATCGACTTAGAATTGAGTGAGATATGCCCGTTTTACAAAATTAGTCATTGCTGAGAAATCTGTCGCACTCGATCGAGTGTATTAGCGTACTCGACCAAGTGCTGGGTACTCAACCAAGTTCATTTTGAACTCGACTGAGTGTCTTAAATTTTTAATTCTGGGTGGTTACAGAAGCGTGTACTCGACCGAATACAGTGTGTACTCGACCGAGTGTGTTGCACGCGACCGAGTGGCTTCGCCACAGCGGGTGAATTGTGAAATTATTATGTTAATGTATTGCGTGTTAAATTATGTACTAGGTTATTGTTCCATAATTTGAATATGTGTAAGGAAGTGTCGTCTTTGTGACAACCCTCGCGAATGCGGAAATAAAACATAACAAGCATGTGATTTATATAGCGGAAAATACGGTGTTTTTAAAACTTTTTACATGCCAAGATAAAAATACGAGGAATGTCAAATAAATACAAACTAAAATAGAATATAATACAAAGAGACGAAGTCTCTCAAAATGTTATCAAATATCAAAGTTATTAGGAAACTAGCTAAACAACGTCTAGGGGTGAATCGTCGAGGCCAACGCCCGCTAGCTCATACCCGAACCCAAAATACCACATGCAAAATCCATCCAATCAAGCAACCTGTTCATCCATGAAAAACATGAACGCCACAGTCAGTGGGGAGTAACTCAGGGTTCTCCCAGTCATATCACAAATAACATACTTAAACGGAAATACATAAGTAGAAGCATGCAAATATAAATATACATGTAAAATACGAGAAGGATAAATAGGCAATTCAATATATAAAGATATAGGTACATGAAGTACAAAGCCGTAAGCATCATATTATAGATAGACGCAGGGAAAACACTCTTAGGCAACCATATACTCACTAGGGCTTGCATCTCACCGTTAGCGGCATAAGCTTGATAAGATTGAGACTCGACAAACAAACCATGCCAAGTCATCCAACGATCACCAATAATCAATCATATAATCATCCATCCAAACGTACGAATACGTTGACAACATCTCTCACGGTAAATGACACGCACTAGCACCGTGTACATGGCAAGTATGATTAAAATCGCATCCACGGGATAAACATTTCCCTGAGCGCATACACGATTAACATTTCGTATATGTAGACTAATTTCCTCCTCGTAGAACGACGATAATAATACGATCCTAGTCTAAAGCTGGCCAGACTCTCGGAATCACATTTTTTGATTAGACATGCGATAAACATTTCGCATCCAAGACTCGGTCAACCATAGAAGCCGAGTACCCCAAATTCGGTCAACCTTCACGAAAGAGGCGGAAAAGAGCACAAGCATCATAACAAGCGGTACGCTACATGCAATGACACCACCTCGCAAGTATAAAACATTTGACGGCCGGGTCGATCAACGCAAAGCGTTCGCCTCCCAACAACGTCGTCATATGCCCACTAACACATGCAATTAAGCAGTAAGGATACACTCCTCGTTCCGACATTCCAGCCTTACGAGCGAGGAGGTAGCCGGGGGAGTGAGAGTTCATAGCACAACAATTAGTGCTCAAACCATAACATATGTAAAACCGACTCAAAGTAGGATATATTAAAAACCGTCACAAAACATGCAATATAAGCGAATAAAATATCATATATTCTAAACATGAATATTTAAAGTCATTACGTAAATTTATACGATAAACGAACCATGCGAATTATTATAAATGAATACATAAGAAAGAATAGCAAAGGAATTGGCTGCGTGTGCCAGCCGGTCAAGTGGACCGGCTGCCGGCTACCCGGCTGGATCCTATGTCATACGAGAAAATGAATAAAATATAGGGTGTGTCTCAGCCGGCCGTGGCCGGCTGAGACTTAATTCATACCAAATTTTCACGTAACAAACAATAAAACATCAGCCACTTCCCAGCCGGTCAGCTGATCGGCGGCCGGTCGGCCGGTTGGGACCAAAAGTACACGAAATCATCACTTAACATTCATGAATATCAACAAAACTCAACTATCATCATCAATCATCAATTCTCATCATCAATTATCAACTAACAACAACCATCATCAAGAACACAATTCCTAGGACTAATGACCCTATTCTAAAATACGATTACTAACATCAAAAACACATTAAAACACGTAATGATATCGAGTAACCCTTCACCGTTACCTTTACGCGTCTTCAATCGATTTCTAAGCCTTCCTCCACTAGATAGTAATCTTTGTCAGGGTCTTGAAGGTCTCCACCTATACAAAGACGACAAAAGATGAATATAATTCACCTTTGAGAAAGACGGATAAATTGAAAATGAGAAAGACGGTAATTTTATTACCAAAAAAGGTAGAGGACGATGAGAGCGGAAGATTAAGATGAAAATAAGGAGATTTGAGCAAGGGATGAAGGAGTAGTGAGGAGTTTGAGTTTGATTGAAAATGGGTTTAGGGTTTTGGTTACCTGATGAAGAAGAAGAAGAAGAAGAAGAAGAAGAAGAAGAAGAAGAAGAAGAAGAAGAAGAAGAAGAAGAAGAAGAAGAAGAAGAAGAAGAAGAAGAAGAAGTAAGTGGTAAAAGATGAGGGAAAAAGGGGATATAAAGGTGAGTGGAAGAATATGGGGGGAAAAGCCCAAAAGCGCCTTAAGACGTAACTCACACGGAATTTCGAGTAAAGTCCGAATACGAACTCGGATTTAATAATTAGACACGGAAAACTAAGTTCTAGTCTAAATCCAAAATTACGCTGAAAAGTATCCGTATAATATTTTTAAAATACAAATAAGGTACTTTTGCGGGTGTTACAGTCTTGGGGAGTGAGGTTGACAGATTCTATAAGTGCATAATGTTCCCTATGATTGTATTGTTTTGTGAGAAATGTGTGTGGTTATATATGGTTAGGACGGAAAGATTGATGAGCCTTGTGAGAGAGAAAGAAAATCGGTGCTGTGATATGAGACGTGTAACAATGTTGTTTGTTGAGCAATATATAGAGGCGTGTGTGTTTATATGATCAAATGCTAATGTAGGAATCGTAATGTATGAATTGAGGATTAAGAAGAGAGATATGAATGGTTATAAATGGGAATATGAGTAAAATATTGAGGGAAATAACAATGTATAAGTTGATAGGGGAAATATGCGGTGAGGAGCGATAGAAAGGAATATAATGATGATGGTACCTAGAGAGATTAGTTCGCTTAACGTGTAAGTGAGCCTTGGTTGTGATAGATTTGGTGGACATTCAGGTTACTAAGAGAAGATTGTGGCGATGAATTTCTTTAGGAAGTATGATATGAGGTAAGCATGGTTTTAAGGTATGCTAAGGATAGATGATAATAATATATGATGAGTTTCGTTTATTGTATGAGCTTATTAGTAGCAAATTAAGGAAAATAGTGTGATAAATAAATTATTATGGCGTATGATTAGAAGATTGAATGACGTATTGTTGAGTTTGGAATCTTGAGGTAATAGGAAAGTAGTTGTGTTATTTGGGGACTAGATAGTGAGAGTGAATCTTTGGGATAATGAGTAATTGTAGTTGGTGTGAATTGAAAGAAGTATAAGTAGCGAATTGGTAAAGCAAATGAGTAATTGAAACAATAGAATAACGTAAGTGGAATGATATTTTTGAATTCATGAATTGATTTGTATTGGAAATTATGAGTTGGAAAGAGGCAAGTGGAAGAGGAATATTTGGATAATCATATTTTGGGGTGAATTATTAGACATGCAAAGGGCATAGTTAGATAAGGAATAAGAAGGGAAGGTGGTGGTAGTTTCGAATAAGAAGATAAGTGATTTTGTGATAAAAGAGTATGATATATATTGGCGAATAATCGTTTGTGGGCAATTGGTGGTTAGTAATCGAAGAGAATGTTGTGGAAAGTTTGGTGGAATCATTTATGGCTTTAAAAGTACTCTAGGCAGTGGCTTGTGTGAGATGTATTGGTATTTGATGATGTCTTGATATAATATCTTTATTATAGAATTTGGCGGCCTGAAGTGTTGCGTTGATGTAATGGGAAGACAAGAGATTTAAATGAGAAATTATGATTGAATATTCAGATAGAGTTGTTAGTCGTTAGTGGAATCTTTCATGAGGACACAGGACTAAATAAAGCATGAGAGATATTAAGTCTCAAAAGGGAATGTGCGAGCTTATTGTGTAGCTATCTTGAGATATCGGTTTCACTATCTCGTGGGTCGTTTTGCGGGGAGAAATACGTTGAAGAAGGAAGACTAGTCGTGGTGTGTGTTGAGAACGTTATGAGGAGACTATAATGTTATCTGGATGAATGGTATAGTTGATTGAAGAGGTAGTTTTAACGGTAATGGCTTTGGGGGTTGTCTTCATGTTAGCAAGGAAAATGATGAGTTATAATTGTGTGGGATATATGTGGGTCTAGCTTCCCTGATTCGATTATTTTGGTTAATAATTGTCTGTTACTCACGTGGTTAATCGGTAACCATCGATGTGGTTTTAGTAACATGTGTCTGTCGAGTTAGGACATCTTTAGCGTGGTTGGTATAGTCTCTTGTTTTGTGTAATAGCGTCATTGGGATAGTGGTATGTTATGATGGTTATGTGGTTATGTGAGTTTCTAAGTAAGTCAGAGTTTCAAATTCTGAGAGCTCGGGCCATTTATGTGTTGAGCATATGAATAAATGTCGTATTTTCATTGTTATCATTTCGTTCGCCCTTGCCTCGCGGGTTTAAGAGTAGAGTCTAATCGGTGGTGATTTTTTAGTCATTATTGTTGGGTTCCTTGTTCCTTTAGATTTTGGGTAAGAGGCTTGGTTGTTGGGAGAAATTTTCGGCTGTGAATTTGGATGTTTTGACCTTGTGGGTATGAGAAAGTCGCGAGATTTGAGTATCGTGTGTTTGAGGTTATAAATGGTTGATTACCATTTTGAGGATGTTATAGGGATATAGTGTTAAAGCGTATCATGTTCAGGTGAATTTTAGGTGAGGTAAGGATTGAATGGGGATTGGTTGTTGAGTTAAGGGAATTATGATTAGTTATGCTATTGAGGTATCATTACAGGCATGGATGTTGAGTGTGATATTAGTTATATGGTGATGATCAACTGTAGTTACGTGAAGGTATAAAACTATTGGTATGGAAGCATGGATGATAGTAATAATGTAAATGGTTTGAGTATGAGCGAACTTCGAGAACGGAGTTCTTTTTAAGGGGGTAGAATTGTAGCATCGCATGTTGATTGTATTGGAAATGGCGACAAGTTTGGACCTATTAATGTGGGTTTGGTGGCGATAAGTTAGTTTTGGTGATGTATGTGTGTTAGTGTTGAAATATTATGATGTGAGAGTTGAGTTTGGTATGATTGGTGAGTTTTATAATATTGTTCAAGGAAGAGTGTTCGTAAGTGTTGCTAATGGAGTTGGGATACTTGTTTATATTGTTTAATGATATCGTTAGGATGTTGGGATTTTAGTAATGGCGTATAACGGTGTTAGCTCGGATGTCTTGTAAAGGTATCTCAGTTTCGTAAGGGTCAATGTATGTATTGTTGGAAACACGAGTTATGATGTTATATCGGATTGTGACGGTTTTGTGGGTACCTTTGGTATGTGATGGTGCTAGTGTTCGCTTGACTGCTGGTTTTTTTGTGGGTAAAGAGGGTGTGAACTTCGAGTGCGAAGTTCATTTTTAAGGAGGGAAGAATGTAATAGTACGTATTAGTTTTGTAAGGCGTTTTCCTTATTATTTGTCTTAATTGTGTTTGTTGGACACTTCGTGTTGGTTAGAGGTCATAAGTATGGTCTTCTTGTTGTTGTGTCGTTGAGGCATGTTTCGTCTTGTTGCGTTATGACTATGGGTTGTGAATTTTGAGGACGAAGTTTGTTCTTAAGGAGGGAACACTGTAATACTCTGTATTTTAGTGTGGTACTCGGTCGAGTAGGTGGCACTCGACCGAGTGGACCTTTTGGGTTTTGTCGGTTAAACTAGTTGTTATTAGAAAGATGGTTATTATATATAGTATGCTAACCTTTACTAATCAGTTTACAAACCCTAAGACTTTTCTAAGCTTCCTCATATCTTTCCTCCATCATTCTAATCATCTAAGAGAAGAATGAAGGTTTATGCTTCCAATAAATTAGGGCTTTCATCCTTGCAATTGATCTTATTTTTTATTGTAAGTTATTTATATCCATTTATCATTAATCATCTTTTGGAGCCTATGACTGTGTTGTATGGGTCGTGCATCATCACTTTTGATTAGAGTTAGAATGATTTGATTATTACAGCAGTTTACAGATTCGTTGGGTCGCCTTGTTCAATTTTTTTCGCTGTTGTAAATATTTTTGTTCGAAACGTTTAAAAAAAACTATCGTTTATTTGAAGCCTATTTTCTGTTAGTCAAATGTCGTAGCCAAAATCCTTGTCGTTTTGCCTGTGTAAATTATTTATAAACATCTATCCAGAATAACACGAACCTTATTATGTTAACTGAAAATCTTATAAAACCTAATTTATATGTTGAATCTAATCTGGGTATTTTTCACACATGATCTTTGAAGAGTTTAGATGATTATAGGCTTTGGAATTTCTCAATAATAATGTTTTAAACCTATTTTATGAATCGTAACAATTTATGCGACGAGTTTTGTCAGTTCTGATAAATTTGTCTTTTCAGTCATGAGGGGTTGCTAATTCGGTTACAGATCTACTAATAGAAGTTGAGATAAAAGGCTTACAATCCTAGAATAGTTGGCCTTGCATCGATTGGATTTTTATGGAATTAGTTATGCATTTTATAGTCATGGTGTGCTATGTTGAAAAGTAGGGGAAAATGCATAACTATAAAATGCATAACTATGTTGAAAAGTAGGTGATGGATTTGTGAAGGATCAACATGTGAATACTTGTGATCAGATTTGCTTTCAGGTATGGTTTCCCTACTCAGTACTGTATATGTTAATCATTGTGATGAGATTGTTACTGTGATATTGTTACTTGTTGATGATGATGGTTACTACTGTGATGATGATGGAGTTCGGGTTTGGAGTTTGGAGTGGTTACTTGGTTCCTATTTTGGTGGTCCTTCGGGAGACGGACCAGACCCCGAGTCGCCTCACGTAGCTCTCACGCTGCGAGGGGAATGTTCATATTAATGTTCTGGGAACTCTCACTGCGGTGAGAGGGGCTTTGAATGACCAGTGTTGCGGTCTGGAATAAAAAGGTGGAATGGCGGTCACATCTGTAGTCTGACGCTGGCACGGGTTAACGCTGCGGTGGTAGCTCAGTTAATGGTTTATGGTTGTGTTGTTGGTCGTTGATTACTTGTTGGTGATGTTGTTATTGTCTTGTACATTGATCGGCTTATATTGTTCATGACCTTGTTAATATTTTCTAAGAATGTTGTGATCCATTGGGAAATGTTGAGCAGGTGTCCAGCAGGTAATTCGTTGAGCTCGTGTTGGGAAACTTGAGGTTATCGATGCTGATGAGTCATAGTTTTCACAGTCATTTTGTTGTCATAGACATTTACTTTATTTTGATTTGTTCGGATTATTATTTTTTACTGTGTGTCGTCAGTATTTTGGAATAATGTAACTTTGGTTAAACTATTGATTAATAAGTATTGCTCTACTATGGTCGATTTGATATGCACTACTTCGGGTAACCGAGATGGTAGCATCCCGAAGTACTGAGGAGGTCTTGTAATACCCGGTATTTTAGAGACGTTAACCGACCATGGACTGACCTTTGATCGTAGGGGAGATTGTCCGTGGAGGAGTGTTTGGAAACCTTACTCTCAACTGGTAGGACTCAACCAAGTAGTCCTTACTTGGTCGAGTGCAGAAGTCACTCGACCGAGTGAGCCTCACTCGACCGAGTGAGGCCTACTCGACCGAGTGCACACTTACTCGGTCGAGTGTGACAGGAATCGGACAGCGATAAATATATTTCGGGACATATTCTTAATTGATAAACCATTATTTGCAATTACATTTTACTCTCCAAACCTAACTTCCTCATATTCTCTAAACCCTAACCACCCTATGAGAGTACCACCTGCGAAGCCGCCGCGAGACCCTGGCGGCAAGCGTGACCGTCTTATTGAGAAAGACGACGAGTCTGATTAGATCAAGCTGATGATATAAAATATATGCTTGTACATGTGCGTGTGTACGTCGGATTGTTGACTATGTGCTGGAACGCAAAACGGTAGGGCTTCTCTACTCGGTATGTGCGTTATTGATTGATGCAATGTTATATTTCTTGTGATATTGATGATGTTGTGATTATTGATATTGATGATGGTCACTACGGTGACGCTGATGGAATTTGGGGTGCTTGTGATGGTTACTATGGTTTGGTGATTCCGTTGGGAGACGGATCACTCCCCGAGTTCGGCCCCGTAGTTATCCCGCCACGTGGGGGATGTGCACATTAATGATCCGGGTTAATTAATGAACGTAGGTGTGTCAATTAAAACGAACCGGTGTAGATATGTTAGAGGCCCCATGTTGATTTTGGATGAGAAGGTGCCCTCATTTCGAAATTGTGGCTCTAGTGTGCTTAAGCCGAGAACATCGTTAAAAGGGGGATATAGAATAGCAAGATGTCAATATAATGTGAATGAAGTGTTAACATGCGTAATGCCATGTGTGGGGATGCAAGTGAATGTGATTCGAGTAATACGTGAATTAATGGAGCTAGTATGCGATTGTAGAAATGTGAGGTACTTGTGACAAGTTAGCTGAACATGAGTATGAACCATCATTGATTAATTAATCTATTCTATTAGTGTGGAATGTGATGAGATATGTGTGAATTTATTGAATGATTACGTGACCAGGTATAGATGAATTATTGTGACGAATTAACTGGACGTATATGTATCTATGTGTATGAATTTGTGAACTTGGTGTGTACTAGATAGTGGCACAAGAGCGTGATGTGAATGCAAGGTCTGGAGTTGACTTAATTGTAATCAGTCTTAAATCCAAATTTGACACAATCGATTGCTAAATTACATGTTCAACTAGAATTTAGTTTAGTTGAGAAGAAATTGTCGCATTTCAGTCCGTTATGAGTTCATAACCAAACTCTACGCGAAAATCCAATTTGGTTAACCCAACATGAGATTTGGGCCTTCTATTGTTCCTCTTCCCAAAACAAAAACACCATAAGACACCTTTCTCCTTATAGTTTTCAGCAACTTAATATCATCTTCTTCTCCTTCCTTAACACAAAATATCATTAAACCTCCATAACTTCAATCAACTTAAGACGGATGCCATTTCTCCATCTCTCAACGAACGAAACTTGACGATTTTTATATCAATCTTCTCCTCACATCCTCCTCTTCCTTCTCATAACATAAAATATCTCTTTCCTCCAACTTTTTATACAACCCATTTTCTAGATCTAAACTTTAGACGGACATAATTTCTTCGTTTCTTAACTAGAATTCAATTTCGTTTAATGTTTCGAAATTCTCTGACCATCCTCTTTCTTTCTAGCTAATAAAAGATCGAAATTTTTAACTTTCGTTTGAGACTAGTTTTCCAGAAATTTCGGTTTAGGTTCTTATCTCGTTATTTGTCGGAAAAAGTTGTATTTTGAAGATTTTGGGTCAAGGGATTCGTGTGGGTTGATAGTTAGCTTGATTCGAATATTTGAAGTGTTAATCGAGGTAGCGTAGACAATTTACTCGATGTCACATCTTATGTGTTTATGTGTTTTGAGATGTCACATCACATGAAAAGATGAGTTCTTTATGTTATACTAGCATGAAGTAATGTCTACTACTTTATTGTTTGTTGGAATTCATCTCATATAATTAACTTGTGTAAATTTGGGTTAATTATGTGGAATCCATCTTATTATTGGTTAAGCTTATGTTTAATACCTTAAATGTTGGTTTCATGATGTTTCAATTTTGTATGGGATGGTTTATTACTCATATGATGCATTAAATGATGTTTTGTGATGAATTATGTTAGTAATTACAAATGGGCTTAATATTGTTGGCTTAAAATTTAGTTTGTTGTGTTGATTTAAATGATGATTCTAATGTCTTGAATCCTTGTTCATTGCTTGTTTCTGTTATGATCTTTTAGGTTGAGTTTGAAGTTTGAATATTCATCTTCAAACCAAAGGAAAGGGATGAAGATTCATGTTCACGGTTTGTGTAGCCGACATGTGAAATTTCACCCGACCGAGCGAAATTTCCCCCGGCAGAAAATTTATCTCAAATGGCCTAAAATTGGTCTGGGAGCCGGCGGGTAAAGTTTTCCTGCACCGACCCCTTTTCGTAAAATGGTCATATCTCCTTTTTAACTTGTCTCTTTGGGCTTGTGACCTACCATTGTAACCGTAAGAGCATAAGCTATCATCTCCATTTAGAATTTCTGCATTTGCATGTCAAGAACTCTAGTTATGACCGTTTAAATTTGACCCTTGTTTTAGGTGGTTTCCAAACTTGTTGTTTTGAGATGGGCTTTATGTTTCTTATTGATTATGCTTCTTAAACTTGTTATAATGCTTATGTAACATCTATTGAATCTTGTTCATTATTGATACATTGATCTTATGCCTTTTCACATGTTTAGTGACGGTTTTGGACGTTTAACTCATTTGAGTCATGCATATCTTGAGTAATTTGTTGAGTCTTATGTATTGGATGTTTTGAACTCACATTTCCCGGTTGCACCTCTATACTCGTTAGACTTGTCGTCGGAGCGATGCGATTACAACCTTGATGCTTGTTTCTTTTGTTAGTGGGGATATAGCGACGTTGTTGGGAGGCGAACGCAATGCATTGATCGACCCGGCCGTCAAATGTTGTATCCTTGCAAGGTGGTGTCATTGCATGTAGCGTACTTGCTTCTTCGTCTTGACCTTGTCTTCTGCGTATTTTAGCCGGAAGATAATACTTGTGCTATTTTCGCCTCTTTTGCGTAGTGTAGCCGAATTTGGGGTACTCGACGACCTTTGAGTTGATCGAGTCTTGGATGCGAAATGTTTATCGCATGTCGAATTGGGTAGACGTCTTATCCTTAGAGTCTGGCCAAGTTTATACTAGGACCGTTTTATTATCGTCGTCCTAGCGGGAGGGAATGAGTCTTTCGTGTACAAGATGTTTATCGTATACGATTCAGGGAAATATTTATCTCGTGGACGTGTTGGTCGTACTTGCTAAGTACAGATGCTAGTGCGTGTCATTTACCGTGAGAGTGTGTTTGCTCATATGTCGGATGGTATACTTGAATATTGGATGTCTATGATTGGTTTGCTTGTTTAGTCCCTAACCTTCTCAAGCATATTGTCATTAATGGTGAGATGCAAGCCAAGGGTGATCCATGTGGTTGCCAAGGGGAGTCTTCCCCGAGTCATGTATTGCATGATGATGATAAATGATGATTCCTATACTCGTATGTTGTTATTATGGTAATGTTATTCGCATATATGGCAGGATAAATATATGTTTCATGATGATATATGCTTATATGCTTCCTTATGTGCGTTTTGATGTGATATGGCCGGGAGAACCACGAGTTACCCATCACTGACTATGGCATTCATGTTTCATGAATGAATAGGTTGCCAGTTGGTGATGCAAAGGGTATGACGAGTGAGCTAGCGAGCGTTGTTCTTACAGCGATTCACCCTTAGCGCTGTAGTTTACATTAGTTTGTTATCTTAATTGTGTTTATATCAAGGGATCGGGATCCTTACATTTATTTAAGTACCGTTTGTATAAACGATTTATTAAACTAAGTTTTGGTTTTATAATATAGTGACATTTGTGGTTTTGCCTTTAATGTTTTTAAAATCTCCTATATTCCGCTGCAAACTATGTGTTTAATTACTTTATTGCGAAATCGCGTGGTGTCACACAAGTAGTTTGTTCATGGCCCTTAATATTGCCCCATTCAGGAACTTCTCGGATAAAGCCTTATGGCTCCATTGCATATTGTCGCCATAACTCGCCAACTCCGTGAACTTGTTGTAGTAGTCCGTCACGGTCATCTCCTCAGTCCACTGGAATGAGTCAAACTCGGCCCTCTGCTTCCCTGTCACGTGCTCTGGAACAAACTCGGTTCTCATCTCAGCCTTTAAATTCTCTCCACGGTGTCGCGTCTTCCCCATTCTGAATGAAGTATTACTTCATAGCCACTCTCTCCCAGAACCACCGCTTTCCCGCCTGACCTTTAAAGTAGAACGCGGCTTGATCAAAAAATAAATTCTCTGGACAATTGACGACCTCGAATAAGCTCTTCATCTTCTGGTGCCATTCATCCAACAGATGTGGTACACCAGTACCCTCGTAGGCAGTGGGTCGGTGACGGGCAATAACTGTGCTTATGGTAGTACTATCAACTACCATCGCTCGGTCCTTCCCCACACTCGATCCTTTTCCACGCTCGTAAGGGCCTCGGTAAACGCCGCATTCTGTTCCACTTGTCTGCCTACCTCTTCAGCACTAAACTCATGGGTTCCAGCTAACGCACTAGCTCTTGTTGCAGACATGATAACTTCAATAAGAAACGCAAACGTAGGTGAATGTGCCTTTAAAATTGATCAAGGATTAGAACAAAGTGACTTATATTGATTATAACTTGAGTATACTGGTCAGATTTGGTAGATCTATGCAAGTGAGGCGGAAGACTTGGTAGGAATCAAGCTAACGAGGCCAATTAATCAACCCCGTAATTACCAAAAGTAGGTACCATTATTGCCTAGCATGCCAAGAGAGAGAAAAAATACTGAAGGGCGGACACTCGCATGCCAAATATGGAGAGACGAGCTCTCATTTATAGTACAAAAGGTCTTTCTTAAGCTACCCCTCTTAACTCGTCATGACTGCTCATTTATTAAGCTATAATTTGGTTACTATTTTGAAGCTTTCTTTTCTATGTTTTGAAGTATTATTTGTTCACATTCTTATTCCCATCAACTATGTAAATTCTTTATACTTATTTACATTTCATCTTCATTCATTTAGTTTGCTTTGTTGTTGGATTTCTTATCGTAATTAGTTTACTACCTCGTATACCATCATATTTATTTCAAGTTTTATCATTAGCATTTGTACTGTAATTATGTTAGCATGTTTGAATGTCTAAATAAGTTTAATTTTATTGTAATTAGGTTGACAAGCATCCTTGTTATTGCCTCTATTACATGCTTGCATTTATCGATAATCGTTAATTCTTGATCCACGATCTTGGATTAGTATGTTGATTCGTTTCCTTAGAAAGAAAGTCTGGAAAAGAATGAGACCTTGCATGTTATACTGGACCGACCAAATAATTGCGAGAACCCGTTAAGACTCGATCTATGGTAAAATACTCATCCCGAAAACGAAACACTAATCGGCCTAGGTGACACTTGTTTGTTTAATTAATAATTTTATGCTAAATTAGATATGCTCACCCATGCCCCTAGATTCCTTCTTAATATTTTTATCATCATATTGAACATTAGTTTAAGTGACACAACCAATCAAATATTCAACACCACGATAAAGTTTTACTCATAGCACTTCATTTAGCACTCCCATCTCCCTATGGTCGACCCCTTCTTCCCTAACTACATTCATTATTTTGTTAGCTAAGCGTATGGTAATTTATCTTTTATTGGGTCCGCGATAATCATGTCACCTAAGCTTCAAAATGGCCTAATAACTCAATCCAAACACATCTTCGACACTCTCCCTGACATACTCATTCATATGAAATGAGCTAAACTACAATGGATGTCATGTTTTAAGGGATGAGGGTATTTATAAGTTGTGGTTTCTCAAGGACTCCACCATACTTACAAGCTTCTTCTTTTGAAATAGGGGGTGAGGCTCGAAGGTATATGGCCTCGACCTCCCCTATAAAAGCGCCTTCATAGTAGGGCTTGATTCTTTGACCATTGATGCTAAAGGTTTCAACCTTCTCGGACTTGAGCTTGAAATCACCATAATCTCGTACCTTGAAAATAGTAAAGGAGACTCACCATATTCAGTTCAATTTCCCCGGAAATAACTTGAATCTTAAGTTGAATAGGAGTACTTTATGACCCTTGTGCAAGGAAGTTTTCTTGATCCTCTTGTCATGTATTGATTAGACTTTCTCCTTATAGATTCTATCATTCGCCTTTCTCCTTATAGATTCTATAATTCTCGTAATATTGGAGTCGTAATTCCTTCAACTCTTGAAGTTACAAGATCCTTTTCTCTCCGACCACTTCTCTTGAAATCTACGTTCAACTCATTGATGCTCCGATCTTTTCGGTTCTTGTAGACATTCTTCTCCAAAATTTGCTTGAGTTATATATTGGAATCCTCCACTTAACCGCTTGTTTGAGGGTGATATTTCAAGCCGGTCCTTTTTTGGATCCCACATTTTGCAAGTAGAGTGAATAACTTCTTTTCATGTAAGCGGGTGCCTCCGTCGCTTATTAACACTATAGGGAAACCAAACCGAGGAAAGAATCTCTTTTTTTCAAGGGGGCAATCACAACTTTTGAATAGTTAGTTGCTGAAGCCAATGCTTCCACCCACTTAAAGACGTAGTCGACGTCAAACAGGATGTGTTGGTTGCCATAGGACGAAGGGACAGATCCTTGGTAATCTATCCCCCATACATCAAATATGTCAACCTTCAATATTCTCTTTAGGACATCTCATCTCTCTGAGAGATATTCTGTAACACCCCGGCCCAAACCCTAGGTTGGGATGTTATATGTGGTATCAGAGCAACTCTGCGACCGTGCGTTGAGCATATGGTTCAGAGTACCCGAGCCACCCACCTAGCGGGGGAGGATTCTAGGCACGATTGGCAGCGGTCAAACGCTGCCAGGCGCAACGAGGATGTTGTGTTCTTCAAATAGGGATGTATAATACTCCATGCGTGGGGTGCCCCTGAATAGATCCATTGATATGCTCAAAATAGGACTAGTGCTTAAGGTATTGAAAGTACTACTCATATAAACAAACTACACTTTCATGTCTGGTTATCCATGACAAAGAACTTCAAGGTTAAGCGTGTTTGTCTTGGAGTAGTCTTAAGATGTGTGACATTCTAGGAAGTTCCAGAGATGCGCACGAGTGAGGACAAAGTGCGTTGGAAAAGACCCGTGTTGATCTGTTGACCATGTACGTAGCCTGCCGAGCTACCGTGAGTGACAGCTCGGAGCTACAATGACTGGCCCCGTGAAGAAATCAATTGATAAGCTTAAAACCTGACTAGTGCTTAAAGGGATTGAAGGTACTTCTCATATTAGAAAAGTGCACTTTCTTTTCTGGTTATTCATGAAAATGAACTCTAGAGTTAAGCGTGCTTCACTGTGAGTAGTCTTAAGATGGGTGTGTGTCACAGCTGTCACTCCACACTTGGCTGACATCACCAAGTGCAAGGTAAATACTGAGACAGCAGTTAAATACAAAATATAATTTTGAAATAACCATTAAATAAAACGTTACAGCGGAAGTCTTAAGTTTTACAAAACTCAAAACAACATTACAATATTCTAAAACCATTAAATCCAAACAAAGTAAAATAACAAGTACTAAAAAGTGGAATGAGGTTGTTGTTCAAAATCCTTCCACGCTCGAACTACTCCCTGGATCCGATATGCCCCGATGTAGCATTTCATTTGCACCTATCAGCTGTACCCAAAAACGTATATAGGTACAGGTTCCAGAACGGGAACGACCCAAAACAGAAAGGACGTCAGCTTAAGAGTAAGGGAGTACTTCTAAAGATGACGAAATAATATTTACAAAACAAATAGCATAATAAAATAGCCTCTTAAACCAGAAATAAGTAGAGTGAATTTCCAAACCTTGCACAAGGTAAACAATAACCAGAGCTAAAACCAACAATTCCACATTTTAATCATTTGTGTACCAAGGTCCTACCCTTGACACGGTCTAGAGGTATCACCTGTGCTTAGTTAGACTCATATTAGTGCGCACCTCTCACATTTGGACAGTCAGTAGGATGAGGCTGCCAAAGGAGAAAGTCTAACTCCCTAGCGAGTGGGGGCCGGTCAATCCCCACCCAATGAAGCTCTGGCCAAGAGCTCAGTTTTCGGGACGTAATCCTAAGGACGTCTCAGACGCACATTAAAAATCCTCTAGACCAGTAGAACTCCTAGAGTCTGCCAAAATATCAAGAAATAATTTGCGCCAAAGATAATTCAAATGTGTGACCCAGGGTCACATATAAAACAAAATCACAAGTACCATTGACATTACTCGTTACAGAAATAGTATAGAAAACATCTTCAAATGCCAAACCGAACATGCTCTTATTTAATTTTAAAAGGGTAATAGTCCTTACCTTTCAATACGGCCAATCACAGATAAGCTTAATCCACAAATTTCTTTTCTTCAAAATGATAAGGTACAAATATATACAAGTTACTAAATTACTAGATTATTCCATATGAAATGACCTAATTTAACTATATAGACCTACTCTAATACAAATTTATTCAAAGCATTCACTGTATAAACAATTTGTCTCCTGGTCATACTTGTAAATGATCTCTTAAACGCTAGCCAACATTTCACTAAAATCAAATTAACTCACCGATAAGCCTATTGGTTAGCACGGGCGACAAACCGAATACCCATTCAATTCAATTTCGGTTCAACCATCATCTCGGCTAAAGGCTATGAACACAAATCTCCATACATATTGTGTGCTATCATAGTCACCCTCAAAGAAAATGGCCAAATCTCATTTTCGTTTGGACCAAATCTCACGCTTGTTTGAAAACCCACAAAAATCCCAAAACCACTAAGTTATTCCACATGAAACTTCAGAACCCACTAACACTATTTCTCAAAAACTCTAAGGTCACAATTTATCTTACCTCACACTAAAGCAAATCTAATACAATACAAAATAATAAAGCACTGAGTGCATATCTCAAAAAAAACTCGAATGATTTAGAGGCATAAGATCTTGTTACTCTGAAAACGAAATTTGATTATAAATTGAAAAACAAAATTGAATTAATCACATACAATTCATATACCACGAAAGACTGGGGCGAGAGACATTAAATCGACGTATTCGGAGCTTCAGTAATCTATGACATTATCTGTGTGTGGTTCTGAAGAAAAAAACAAGAGAAGAGGAGAGAGGAGGAAGGAGGGGATAGATGTCAACGAATGAGAGAAGCTGATAAGTGAATATTTGTATGATTTTAACCCTCACTTTAGCTCGGTTTTGTATGTCATTTGTGCTTTGTTAAGCCACTTTATGAGCTAATATCGTCTTCTAGGCGAATTCCTGTGTTCTAACCTGTTTTGTAGGGAAAGTGACGTTTCTACGCCCTTTTTCTATATTCCCGAGCATTTGCCTAGAACCCGATGATTCAAAGAAGCAAGCCTGAACATATCAAAGGCATTTCAAGAAGGTTCACTAATTCGAAAGAGAGAAGAAGCAAAGACAGTTTCGTAGTTGTCGGAAGAGCAATCAATTAGGCGGAAGAATTCATCGCTTTACATCAAATCCTATCAACAAACCCGATTGAAGAGGTCAAGGGGGATGATGGATGTCAAGTCAAAGCAAAGGAAGATGAAACGTTAGTCAAATGCTTCCAGATGACCACTTACCCGATCGGGTAAGGGTGTATCCGATCGGGTAAGTGTGCTGCTTCGAGAAAAATGCTTCAACTTCCTATTTTTGTCTTATGTGTTCAATGCTCGACCCCTTCTCCACGAAACCCTAATGCTATAGATAGATGCTCCAGCCCCTCTTCTCAAAACAATCTACTTCTCACACAACTCACAACATCTCCTTTCTTCTTACATTTTCTCTTTAGTTTAGTCTTTCTAGTTTAGATTATTTCCTTCTTTTGTCTTTTGTTCTTAGTTTATTTCTGTCCATTTCACATAAAAACATTAGCTTAGATCAATAAGAATTTCAATCTTTGTAATCTACTTTGTTGGGTTCAAGAGTTGTAATTCAAGGAACGATTATTCTATGCGAGGGATTTCTATTATTGTTATCGCTTTCGTTGTTGATCGTCACCTAGGTACTCCTAATTTATCCTTTGTTTATTGTCCTTATTGTTTTCTATTTGATTGTTATTTTCTATTCATAATATCTTATATTCATTTTCATGTTGTTATAATCGTAGTTTCATTTCTTAGATTGTCAAATAGCGTCGTTATTATCGCCACATAGAGAGTCTTAGATTATTGTCAAAATCAAATAAACATGTCTATCCTAGTTTTCAGTGTTAATATCATCTTAGACATAAACATTATCATGAGTGAGTAGTCACCTTTCTAGGGTGTAGGGTAGCCATGTTGGATTGATTAAAAATGATAATTGGATAAAAGAAATTGTGCTTTTTAAAACATTGTGTCTATTCATGTTTTGGACCTTTTACGAAGTTGACGATTCCTGATCAAAATCATGACTAGTATGGAATTCCTTTTCCAAGGTAGACATACTAGAATTGAATAACAAAAGCATGACATGGTGGATTAAGACCTGTAAATCGCCTAAAAGACCTCTAGACCACTGACTATATTGTCATGAACACTCATTCTTACGACCTCACACTGAATATTTGCGTATCCTAATCCAATTTTTCATCAATATGTCAATCTACATGTTTTAACCTACTTCCCTGATGCTTCTCATTATTGTTGTTCATCATTTGCTTTATGTTTTTCATTTTAGTTTGTTTTATTTTGTTTTTTATTTGTTCCGTTTGTAGTTTATTAGAATTCAAAACCTCACAACCCAGAAAATTGTTAGATAAAACTCAATTGTGAGACGATTCACAATCCATAGGAAATACCATCTCCCTGAGGATCGACCCCTACTTCCCTAATTACATTAATTTGTTATTAGCCTAGTCTGGGTAAATTATCTTTGTATTGGGCTTGCGACAGGCCCGATTAGAAGCACACGAATAAGGTTTAAGAGGTGGGAGTTACGTATTAGGCTTTAATATACACGTGTATAAATAAGGCACACGTTGGGTAGAGTCCAACTCAAAACGAAAATCGAGCTTTTAAGATAACGTTTTACCTTAAAACAATCGGAAACAAATTTTATTTTTCAAAAGTCCCAAATATGTTTATTAATATTCCTCATATTTTATTATTATTATTATAATTATAATTCTTAATGGTCTTAAAATAATTAAAGAACTTTCAAAAAATATAAGGGGTATTACAGGGCGGCCTCCTAGGAAGATACTGGGATGCGCATGAGTAAGGAAAAAATGTACTGGATATGATATGTGTTGATCTGTGGGCCATGTACACAGCCTTGCGAGTTATTGTGAGTGACCGCTCCCGGCCCAGGGTTTAGACCGCGTTTTTATATTGTATCATCGTCCTAACGTAGGGATAGAATAATAATGTTTGGATCATTCATAAGTTTTTACTTACTAATCTATGTCCGTCTTATTGTGATAGATTTTGTTTAAAAATAATATATTCTCTTCCATCCGACGTGGCTCCATTTAATACATTATTTCATGTACTATTAACTTGTCATGAGTTTTAATTACAATTATAAAGGTAATCATACTCTTGAGTTACAGAGGCTTATTGTGACTGTCATTCTTATGACTGACAGGTTACAGAGGCTCGGATGCTTAATTTGATTTTGGGTTGGATTAGGGCTAGCGAGTGAGTTATAAACGAGTAGATAATAATGACTAGTATTCTAGTAATTAATTTCATATTGTAATTTGTAAAGTTTGATAATAATTCGGATTACCCCGATGATTCCACCACCGTGGGACATTCGTATTAATGAATTTCACTTTAATACTCTTTTATTTTATTGCATTAAAATTGGGTTGTTACAGTTGGTATCAACACCCCCAATTTCAGGCTAAAATAAAACTTGTATCAAAATGAAACTTGCACGAAAACGGGGATATTATAATTAATATAAAAAGTCATAAACTTTTACAAAGTCTTCAAATAAAATCTTGACTTGAAAATTCTTTTTGAACAGCAGCGGAAGTCCCCTAAAAACAAAACCAGAATACAAGGAAGGACCTACCTAGAGTAGGCAGTGGGCCGTGCCGTGCCGGCCCGTCGGGCCAGCCATAAAATTTGGCCCGGTCCAGGCACGTTCAGTCGGACCAGAGGGCCGTGCTGTGCCGGCCCGACCACCACAAACCGCAGCCGCTGCCCGGACTTTGGCCCAGTAAAATCGGGCTCGGGCCATGCCTGACCCTGGCCGGCCCAATGAATGTTCTTTCTTTTTTAAAAAAAAACTTGATTTTTTTAATAAATAACTAATGAATAATGAATAATAAATATTAATAATGATTTAAATATATAATATATCAGTTACATAGTTAATAATGATTTAAATTACGAGTCCACCCGTGCGAGACCCGTCGTGCCTACCTCGGGCCGTGACACTTGTGCTCGGGCCGAATCGTGCCTTGGCACGGGACTTTCACCATTTGTTGCGCCGTGGCCCGCCTCCCTGCCCGCTGGCCCGGACTTTGCCCCGGGCTCGTGCCGTGCCGGACCGGACTCGTGTCGGACCCGTGCCGCCCGTCGTGTAGTTGGCCCGTGTTCCAACTCTAGACCTACCCCCATGACGGGTAGCTCAAAAGGGAAAAACACGTCATCCATGGAACTGAGTAACAAATAATAACTCAATAAAAGCAGAATAATTTTGGTCATGACATGGATATACAAACACGTAAAAAAATAAATAAACAAAAATAATAACAAAAACACTCCCCGGTAACCAGTCTCATACTCAAACCTACTCCACAATATATCTATAATCTATAATATAATACAATCTCTCGTCCTAATAATTAATCAAGTATCAACTAATTACTCCGCGTCACTCATTACTCTGTCTCATAATATAATACTCCAAAGTAACCAGGTATCATATTCGCATCGCCGAACCTAAGCCAATGACAAAGGGTGAGTGAACTGGCGGTAAACTGCGAAATAATACTTCCATCTTAATATAGATCCAAAACTCAATAGCAATAGATTCAATAACCATGCTCCCACACGGACCGTAAAACAAAACATGGCACATAGGCCCCATAACTCAATATCATTAATCAATCTCAATTTCAATATCGATATTCTCAAAGGTAGCCAGTGCATTCAATTTCAATATCAAGTATCTACATTATGCCAATAAATTCCACCAATCTCATGTGAACTCAACCATCTAAATAGTTCCACCAGTACCCACCTCCCAAAAACTAGCCAACATTATTACAAGATATTTGAATATTTGAAGACTAATAATAACTAGAATATAATGATCACGATAACACAATTTTAACACATAACCTACAAACAATTACCATCCAATCATACAAACCCAAATAATAATAAGAGTTATAGGGACGGTAGAATCGTGTTAACTCAATGAAAAATACTCTGCTATGGTACTAGAACAATGATAACAATTCGAATGAAAAACATGAGAATAAAAATATGGGAAAAATGAGTTTGATCGAGCAATACACAATATAGGGTAGGATAATACTCCATGCGTGGGTTACCCCTAAGAAGATTTATTGACACGCTTTAAATCTGACTAGTGCTTAAAGGGTTTGAAAGTACTACTCATATCAATAAAGTGCACTTACTTTTCTAGGTATCCATGCAAAAGAATTACAATGTTAAGCATGCTTGGCTGGGAGTAGTCTTAAGATGGGTGACCTCATACGAAGTTCCCGAGATGCGCATCCTTGTAACACCCTGGCCAAAACCTTGGATGGGGAACAGTCACTTACAGTAGCTCACCAGGCTGTGTACAGTGCCCACAGATCAACACGGGTCCATTCCAGTGCGTTTTTTCCTCACACATGCGCATCCTAGGAACTTCCCCTCAGGTCACCCATCTTAAGACTATTCAAACACGCTTGACTGTGAAGTTCTTTTGCATGGATAACTAGAAAAGCAAGTGCACTTTATTGATATGAGTAGTACTTTCAATCCCTTTAAGGACTAGTTGATACGTGTCGTTTGCGCATACAAATTAACTATTTATTTACCTTACCTTCAACCGACATATAATCTGAAATTTATATAGTATGGAATAAGTAAAGGGTCGATCCCACGGAGAGACTAGCTATTCAATGTTAAAGTCGACTATTAGTTAGTACGTATAATTACATATTTACGCATTTAAGTTAGACGTTAGCTTATTTACTAATATATACGATTAAAAGGGGGTTTGTTTTGTAGTTTTGAAAAAGTAAACTAAAGGTAATAAAATTAAATACTCATGAGCTATTATTTACAAGCGAAAACAAATACCCCAACATACTTCCAAAATTAGTACCTTAGTTCCGTCTACTGACATTTTATATCCGTTGAACCTGAACTAATTAATAGGTTAATTGCGGAATTTTAGATAACAGAAATTCCCTGTATTCTCTTAGATTACAACTGTCCCGAACTAAGCCTAGAACGATTCTTAACTATCTGAGCAATGTAAGTTTATCACACCCTACTAAAGATCAGAGTAGTAGCATTATCGTACCAAGAATACGTCATTAACCCTATTAGCCTCTAAATGTCGTCACTACTCAGAGAATATTAGACTGAGTTTTTACTCCCAATCTTACTTAAAATCATTGACCGACCATAAATAAAATTAGCTGCTACTAGTATTACACAAATTGGACTAAGCCGAACTTCCGTAAATAGCATGCAAATCAACCAAAATCACAATAAGATAACAAATTATGAGAAAGATTGATTCTTTGACATTAAAACGAGCAAAACTCAAATATCAATAATTCAGATAGGATGAATAACGATCAGTTTCAAGTACTAAATTAAATAACGAAAATCGACCATAAACTAGGTACAAGAGTAGAAAAGAGAACTTATTTCGTAGCCCGGAATCCGTCGCACAATCTTCGGATGTCACACCTCCAATTGAACTTGAATCCGCCCTTACGCCGCCGTGTACTAAGACAACGCCGGAGTACTATCTCCTCCTAACTCTCGCCTCCTAGTGTAAGTAGAAGACCGTCTCACTTTATCGCTCAAATTATACGAAAGTAGATGGGTAATTGCATGCATTTTTCTGATGAGAACATGGGTATTTATACCAATTAGAGTCTGTGTTTGTGACGGAGTAGGAGTCAATTTCTGAAAGATATGAGATAAATTTTGTGAGTAAAGATTGAGTTTGAGACGGAGTAAACTTGGAGTTTCCATTGTTTGCTCTTTGGCGTCTCTATCGGTGCTTCTCTTCTGATCTTATCGCTTTGTAATTGTGTGCGCAGGTACCAGCACACAACTCTTCCCCTTTCTGAACTTTGCTATGGAATTGGCCCATATTAACTTATTCATATGTAGACCTGGCAAAACTGCCTAAGGGCTGTGGCTCTCTCTTACTCTAAAGGGGAAAACGATCGGGGGTGACTAGAGAGGGAGTCTGAAAAAGAATACATGGAAGCTGAAGGAGAGAAAAGTACTAAGTAAGCTTGATCTGAAAAGGCCATCCTGAACCCATGACAAGCCAATTGGAGACTAGGACATGAGGCGAAATCTGCGAGATAAGTACTGGGAGTTACTGAAAAGGAAAAGGGGAGTGGAATACAGAGTAGGAAAACGAGCTGTGATAAAGGCCCCAGCATCGTGTGGAGGAGAGGGGAAATGGGAAAAGGTCTAAAGCCTAGAAATGACAAGGTAGAAAAGTGCGGATTGTAAAAGAAGATAGTGAGGAAAAAGAAAGCAGGGTCAAGAATAGGATAGACAAGGTAACAAAGGGGAACAAAACTCCAATGGGACAATAAAGAAATAACTATGAATTAGAATTTAGCTATAAAAACTAGAAGCTAATGTTGAGAGGCCTTATAAGAAGATGGCCTCTAAGACAAGAAACGACAAGCAAAAAACAAGACGAAAAAGGATAACTTCGGGGGTGTGGGAAGAAGGAGTCTACGCTAGTGTGCAAGCTAGTGTAGACACAGACAAGATAATTACCGCACAGGAATTAGAAAAAAAAAGACGGTTGGGGATAACTAAGAGGGGAGAGAAACAAGTAAAGGAGAAAGCAAACTAAAGGCATACAGGAGGAGCACCTCATGATACCATGGGCTGTAACGGGAAGGAAACTGGGCCCGACCCGAATAACCCTACCCGATAAGGCTGAACCCAAGACCCTAAATCTACCCGGGAAATTGCCTGATCCGAGTTGACCGAACCCGATTGACTCCACCCGACCCGAGCCCGACCCGAACCTTGACTGACCCTAAAAGACCCGACCCAAAATAACCCGACCCGAAACCCCCGACCTACACACGACCCGATTTGAAATGCTCTAAATGGCCCAATTTATTGTGATTAGGGGTGACAATGAGACGAGACGGCCCACGTGCAGCTCAAGCTCGGCTTAGTCCAAGTCGGCCCGTGCTAGTTTGCCTCGACACGGGCTTGACTCGAAAACTAACTTGATCATTTTGACCTAAAAATGGCCTAAATAAATCGGATATGTATCTAAAATAACCCGACCCAAAATGACTCATACCCGAAATGACCCAGACCCGAAGTGACCCAAACCCGAAACTGACCCAAACCCGAAAGCGACCCGACCCAACCCGACCCGGCCCGAAAGATTGAGCAAACCCGAGATGACCCGACCCATATTGACCCGACCCAAACCCGACCCGTTTGACCCATTTGCCAGGTATCATATGCTTTGTCATTCAAATGACAAGTTGTCAATTTGGGCTCTTGGCACAATGCTTCTTTAGGACGTGTTACTGCTCGTATTTAATTAAGTTTTACGTACGTGCTTGCTAACCTGCTTACTTTTATTCCTCCTCGACGAAGTGAATACGATATTGGACCGTCCTGCATTCATAACACTACTTTAGTAGACATCCGAACTCAATTTAAAGGGATAGTAACTAAATGATCAAAATACATATTAAAAGTCTAATTTAGCTCATAATAATATAAGACGGTTTAAAAGCTCAAAACACAAGATAATTATAATATTAGCTTTAAAATACGAAAGACGACGTTAAAAAATATAATATTAAGAGGGTAAAAATACGTATAATTATTGACTTATCACTAGTCATTTAAGCGAATCAATAGATTTATTTAGGGGCACTCCACGCATGGAGTATTACATATTCATCGTTCTTTGGCAAGCATCACAATAGAGGACATATTCCCTAACATCTTGGAACATGTTGAGCCAATAGAATACCGATTGTAATACTTTGGCCACCGTTCAAGACACCCATTGATGCCCTCCATACAAGGATGAGTGACATCCATTCAAGACACTTTCAAATTTCCATTAAGGCACACATCTTCGGTAGAGACCTTCATTGCATTCCTTATAAAGATAAAGGTCATCCCAAAAGTATTTTTTTACCTCAAACAAGAATCGCTTCTTTTGTTGATAGCTTTGTTCCGGTGGGAACACACTTCTTACAACAAAGTTCGCAAAATTTGCAATCTAATGTATAGTTTGTAATTCAAGTTGGGAGCATATGACCATCAAGACATCTTCGAGAGAGGAATCATCAATGAGTGAATCTTTCTCCTTCCCAACAAAGTTTATTCATGATAGATGGCCGGCTACAACGTTCTCCGCCCCTTTTTTATCTTTAATTTCTATCTCTAACACATATTCTTAAAACAACAAGATCCACCTAAGTAGTCTTGGTTTGGCTTCCTTTTTTGCTAGAAGATAGAGCTCCATGATCGGTGAACACAATCATCTTTGATCCGATCAATTAAACCAAAAACTTTTCTAGGGCATAGACAATTGCAATAAATTCTTTTTCCTTGGTTGCATAATTTATTTGAGGCTCATCAAGTGTCTTGCTAGCGTCATAAATGAACCATGATTCGTATATTTCCACCACTGCTATGTCACGTTTTTCAGTCTCAATGCACTTTCTTAGGCCTTGAAGACGCAGCATGCCATAGCTTCTTCTTCTACCAAAGAGGAATTTCGTGCCATTGCCACGACCACTACCGCGCTCATCTAACTTCGGTCTCTCCTTGTGGAAACACTGGTTCCCAATCTTCCTCAACTGGTCATCAATTGTGATAACCTTAGTGCCACTCACTACTCTGCCAACCTAGTGTTTCATTCCCGTATGAAACATTTTGCACTTACGTTTCATTTCGTTCGCGATCCAAAATGGTCATCTTCGAGTTCAGTACACCTCGGGTGATGACCAACTTGTCGATGTTATCACCAACTCACTACGTCCGCGGTTCCAGTCGCTGATTTCCAAGATTGGCTTTGCCTTTGTGTGACACCCCACGTTTATGTAATAAAGTAAACACATAGATTGTAGTGAAAAATAAGAGATTTTAAAAATTTTAAAAGTAAAACCGCGAATGTCACTAAATTAAGAAAATCAAAACTTAGATTTAAGAAAGTTTTTATAAAAGATACATGTGATACACGGATTTCGCGATCCTTTCCAAACTGTGGTGCACGAGGAACCACGGATGAAGAAACGAGGGACAAGCGTGAAAACACGCATTTGTGGAGTCACCACCAACTTTTGTGGGAAGTTGGAACCGTTCGAATACTTTATGCCATGTCAAGACATAAAGCAATGACATGAACACTAAGAACTCGTTACCCTTAGCATTCTATCTCTAGATAGTTTCTCGTGGATGCCAATGAACACGGATGTTCACAGAGATCTTGAGTAAGGGGTGAGGGTACGTATTAGGAAGCTCTTTTGATCGAACACCTAATCCTGCCCGCCTCGATAGCGGCCTCTACTAATGATTAGGGAAACTCTTCTGTTATCGATGTGTTGTCGGTTATATGCATGCAATGCAACATCCACATTTTAATCCTAACATGTGAACTAAGACTATGTCGCTGAACATGTAAATTAGCATTCAATTATGTCAAAGTAGGATTTTAGATTCAATTGCATGTGACAGACAAAGAATATCAAACAATATAATGATTAATTAAGATTATAACTGATTACATGATCTATGTCGAAAATATGTCAGAAGAAAGATTTAAAGAAAAGAATAAACAAATCAAAGATTAATAGACGGATTAGTATCGATATTAGGATTAATAGTTGATTAATTAGGCAATTAAGGCTGCGTCGGAGCGGCAAAGATAGTTCAAAGACAGAATCCAACCCAGAATAGGCGCGGCAGGTGATGCGTCCTCTGGAAGAGGCGCATCAGACCTTGCGTCTGTTCCTGAGATGGGTTCTGGCTGTGAAGCCACAATCGCGATCTGTTATGTTTCGTTGGTGAATTTACTATTTATTAGTGATCTATAAGTCGAATTTTAGCGATTTAATAAATGAAATTACACTAATTATATCAAAGACGAATCTAGAGATTTGATATGAACAAATCTAACCTCTAAAGACTCAATTTGATAGATGACAAAAACCCACTAATATTGATTATTAGGGATCTAAGTCAAGACAAACTATCTAGATATGAAATTATGATGAAAGACGATTTACAAGAAATAATAAAAACTAATTAAGATTTTGAAAAGGTTTGAGCATAAATCCGACATGAATCTTACATTAGATGAAATAAATAAAATACAAAAGACGGGATTAAACACCCTCAGACTTACATGTTGACGAAACGAGATATGAACTAAGCTATGTTTTAGGGACACCTCGACTCAAATGTAAATAAAGTGCCCTGGTAAGAGGATCGATTGATTAATTAAGATTGATTATTGTTGAGTTGGTCAAATTGGTAGGTCAATGCAATAACGTGACGGGAACCCAAAAGGATCTGAGCTTACGTGGTCGATTGATCAAGCACTTAGTTGTCAAAATGCTTAGAGCAAGGTCTAGAATACAAAGAGAGAGAAAATAAAGGGCGGAACACTCGCGTGCCTTAAAAGTGTGCACGAACCTCTCCTTAGATAGAGAGAAATCCGAAGAGTTTTGGAATAACTCGAACACGGAAAGAAATGTAGAAAATATCCCGGAAACAGGCAAAACAAGCCGGGGAAGAGGCATAGCAGGCACTCCGACTCTTGGAAGAGGCGCAGCTCCTGCTGCGTCATTTCCCGAGTAATTTTCTACTTTGAAAAAAAAATTCCACGTTTCTGTTAAGGAATTGCGATAGATTTCGAATTCTTCCTAAATAAAATACGGATATATTCTACGAAAAAAGGTAAGTTTTGAAACATTAAAGTATCCGGAATATTCTCGAGTGTTTAGACACGGCCTTAAAAGACGGTTTATAGAAAATGAAGCGGTTTTTTACCCAGACTCCAAAATGACTCTAATGACTGTGAAAATGACCATATAGGCACGTAGATGACGGCCAAGGGGTAGATACAAGTGTTTGAGCTATCACTTGACGATAAACTTACGATTTGTCATAAATCGTTTCGCGTACCAAATAAGCGGCCCAATCATCACTGGGTGGTTGGCGGAAGGTGTAGATTTGAGGTATCTACAATACACTTAAGCAAATTTAGAAAATCCCGGTCCCTCACTACAATACAAATATGATACTAAGAACTACTATAAAACTACAACGTGAATGTCACACTACAAGAAATCCGGTTTCAGGCGACTATATTAAAGCGAGTGATCATAGTAGTCGCCACTTTGTCATTGGTGAACTGATCATAGTAGTCACCCAATTTTTTTTTGTTATTTGTATATAGTTATAATTTAACACATTTTATCATATTTTATAATACTAATTTAAATTGTAGGTGGTGCATATGAAGAAATGATTAAATATCGTGAAACTCCGGAGTTTCAGGCTAAGTCGGCCCAAGCATCTACAAATAAAAGAGGAGGAAAGAAAGATGGAGCGGTTGAGCCTTCACATCACGGAGGATCTCGATCTTTCTTGGACCTAGTTTTGAGTGTAAGTTTACATTTCCACTTTTTCGTCCATTTGAAAATAATAAATTAATTAAATTTTTTTTATTATTAAAATCTTCTTATACAAGTCTTTAATTTCTTCTTTTAGAAGGGTAAGAAGAAAAAAGCTAACACGCCTACGGCTCTGGAGCTCTTCCTTGACACCCATTCCCGACTCCAAGACAATAGAAGATATTGGATAAAGCCAAAAGATAAGGAACTATATGTAAGTTTCAAACCATTTTTGGATTTTTACAATAAGTTCATTTTTTTGAATGTTACTCAAATTTTGTAGCTATTTTTAATAACATTGTTTATATTTTGTAGGAATCATTTTTGGCCGAGAAAGTTAGGCAACCCAACAAGCCCGGTAACGAGATTTGGTTCGACTTGGTTAAGGGTTTCAAGAAGGGGAATGTGTACGGAATTGGCTCGGCTAAGGACGTATTTTACGAAGCTCCAAGGGGAAGAATGCCTTCTAGCTCAAAACAAACCTACGAGCCGGGAGTCGTAGGAAAACTCCAAGCCCAACTTGACGAAGAAAGAAGAAAAAACGCCGAAAGGGATGAGGAACTCCGGATAATGAAGGACAAATTTAAGGCTTGGGAAACCATGTTCATCAACTGCAACCAAGGCCCGCCTCCCTTTCGGCGAGATTATGATGAAGGCAATGGAGGTGGTGGTATGAAAGTCGAAGCCAATATGGCCCTAAGCTTTTGATATTAGTTTAGAAACTTGTTAATTGTGGTTGTTTAAACTTGGTTTTGTTAACCTTTAAGAAGATTTGTAAACTTGAGACAATTTTCTTGATATATATGAGGATGTTCGTTTCTCATCGTGTTGTTGTAAATGTGTGAAATTGTGGTTGTTTTCTATTGTACTTGCAGGTATGGTATGTTAATGAAATGGCAGGATGAAAACATAATTTTTCGTGCAATAAAACAGGTGTTTTGGCGACTGAAATGTTCATTTGGCGACTAATTTCAGTCGCCAAACCCCCTGTATTTTTACAAATTAAAATGACTTTGGCGACTGATTGGCAACTGAAATCAGTCGCCAATTTGGCGACTGAATGTTGTAGTGGTAGCCAAATTGGCGACCGAGGGCGACTGAAATCAGTCGCCAATTTGGCGACTACCTAAGCTTTCAGTCGCCAAATTGGGCGACTGATTTCAGTCCCCATGTTGCCAATTTGGTGACGCTTTTTTCAGTCGCCAAATTTGGCGACCGAAATTAGTCGCCCGAATTTTATTTGGCGACTAATGACTGCGACTGGGTCTTGGCGACTGATTTCAGTCGCCAATTTCATTTTGGCGACTGATATTAGTCGCCAATATCGGTCGCCTGAATGTTGTTTTCTTGTAGTGTCAATTATTATAAGCACAATGCTCTCTAGCTCACTCGTCAACACCCCATGCAAACATCAACATGAAACGTGTTCATTCATTAAAAATGCATGTCATAGTCAGTGAGGGAACTCGGGGTTCTCTCAGCCATATTACATAAAAATACACAAACAAGAATGATACAAGCATATTCCAACATAAGTAATTCAATTAGATCCTATAACATATGAGTGAATTGAGGTTATTACACCGTGCGATCATAAATAGAATTAAGACAATGTCATAATAATTATCCCAACATATATAAATCATGTGAGTACAATATAAATAAAGGTGACGATCATCATCAATATTAAACAAGACAACTTTGAGGTAATCATATTAATACTAGATGACTTTCATCTCACCACCCAGTGTCAATAGGGTCGAAGACTCGGAGAAAGGGAAGAATGTATTCAAACAACAATCAACCAATGTGACTCACGATACTTTGTCAAGAAAAACTCTAAGTAAGGGAGGCACGAGACACGTCATCCAATTAATCCAAGACACACTCTCGCGGTAAATGAAATGTACACGACAAACAGGGTTAGACAAGATAAAGCAAGACTCGATCCTCCTGGTACGACAACAATCATATACGGTTCTATTCTAAACCTGGATACATACTCTCGGGATTATTGTTTCTCAATTCGACATGCGATAAACGTTTCTCACCCAGACTCGTTGTATAGCGCACGTAAGCGTAACTAACGGTCAAGTAACCCAAATCCGGTAACATGGCCCACATAACCGTAACCAATGGTCCGAAAACATGGCACACATAACCGTAACCAACGGTCCGAAAGGAGGCAAATAATGTGAAGCTAGAAATCCATGCACAAGACACCATCTCGCATGAGGGCAACATTGGACGGACAAGCCAACCAACGTTGTGTGTTCGCCTCCTAACAACGTCGTCACACCCACACATACATGTGGATGTACCCCAACTACTCTTTAACTTAAGTCCAAAAAGTAATAAGGGAATACAAAGAATGAGAGTTCGACTCAACCAAACAAACATACCTTAAACGACCATTCAAGGTATACTTGACACATATGAGTGACACTTCTAGATTCATCATTAAACAAGAGAAAGAGACATAAGATAGATGTACCAATATTAACAAGAGTCAATATATAGTATTTAAGTATTAGACAAAGTTTAAGAAGTAAATCATAAAGTATACCAAAAAGAAACATAAACCCTATCCCAAAATATCATTTGGAATCTATCTAAAACATGGGTCAACTTTAAACGATTATAACTCTAGCTCTAAAAATGATAATGCATAAATTCCAAGTGGAGGTGATAACTTATTCTCCTACAGTTCCAACAGTAGGTCACATGCATTAACCAGACAAGAAACAAGTGAGATATGACCATTTTACAAAGAGGGATGGTGCAGGAAAACTTTGTCTGCCGGGTGAAATTTTGCCTGCCCGAATAAACTTTCACCCACCGGCTCCTAGACCATTTTTATGCAATTCCCGACAACTTTTGTATCAGGCAAAAGTTCGCTTGGTCCGGCCGGCCGGGTGAAATTTCACACTCCAACATAAAAAAATCATTATACATACAAGATTAAACGAAAAAAGACGTGAACAAGGATTAAAAACATTAAAGTCATTATTCATCCCAACCCAACTGTATCCAAATTTCACCAGCATTAACACTGGTTGCAAACTCAAGGATTATTCACCATATTTCTAACAACAACATGTCAAACAACATCATCTGAGTCTCATGTAACATTCAACTTACACAAACAATTAAATAAGACAATATTTACTCAAAGAAATCATTGTAATCATGTCAAATTCTAATTTAACACAAACAACTACACAAACAATGTAATATCGAGTAACATGTCTATGTTAACTAAAATCTTCCAAAACGCCGCCTCTAAGCTAAAGATCCACTTCAAAAAGTTTAAAAACTAAAATAGAACAAATATTAAGGCAAAAGATAAGAGAGACATCATCTTTATAAGAAAAGATTTTTGAAAGATTAACAAATGTTATAACTTTCTTACGTAAAAGAAAGATAACAAGAAGAGGGAAATATTGTCGCAAGAATCAAATAATTGTGAAAGAATGAGTGAGATATGAAAGTTCTAAACTTTTATGAAGATGAGTTAATGGAGGATGAGAGATGAGAAAGAAATATGAAATTTTTGTGTTGCAGGGAATAAGGGAGATGATTGGTTTAAGGCAATAAAACTTAATGGAGGAGCCCAATAAGGCTCAACTTAGCCCAAAATCAAAGTGGATCGGTTTCCACTATATTTTTGAGTAGAATCCGATTTCGGAATCAAAACGATCTAGAATGAAACGATTTATACCCTTCTATACTAGAATACGATCTACCACCAAGTTAAAGCTAATAATAAATTAACGGTATAGGCAATAAAATAAAAGATGAAATGATAAAATCAATGACTTTATTAAATTATCCAATATGATAAAATTATGGGTGTTACATTTTGGGTCATCTATCTTGCGAGATCGTAGCAGGAAATGTTCCTAGTATCTTACTTTGCTTAGTATTATGTATTTATGTCAATAGTTTTGTTAATATTGCTAGTTGTCAGTATTGCTAGTATCTTGTAGGGGTGATAATGAGACGAGACAGCTCGCGAGCAACTCAAGATCGGCTTGGTCAAAGCTCGGTCAAAGCTCGGCTCGGGCTCGGGCTCGGCTCGAGAGCTTAACGAGTCAAGCCGAGCAAACACCGGCTCAGCTCGAAAAGCTCGCGAGCAGCTCGAATTTGTGTGATTAGAGAAGATTTTTCTCATATTTTATAAATATATTTTATCATTATTATATATTTGTATCACATATATCAAATTTATAAATTATTTGCCAAATTATTTTACATATATCTTTCGAGTCTTGTTATTGAAAATATTGGAAGAAAAAAAATTAAAAATCAACAATTATATATAGGCTCGATTTGAGCTCGAGTTTGGCTCGAGCTCGCGTTAAAGCTCGCAAGCTTAATTATGAGCACATTTTTTTCAAGCTCGGGTAAGCTCGAGATCGGCTCGAGCTTGAGTTTTGGTTCTTGAGCACAAGCCGAGCAAGGCCAAGCTCGGGCTCGGCTCGGCTCGTTAGCACCCCCCTAGTATCTTGTAAGATTGTATTTTCCATATTACAGTTTAACTAGTTTTAGGTAAATATGTCTTGTTCACATCTCCATGTAATAATTAGTATCTAATATATACTAAAGCAGAAACATTTAAATGTTTCTGATTGGCTGCTGAATTTCAGAAAACGCAAAGGATAAGTGGGCCCCACGTCCAAAGCAAAAGATTATTTACTCTCTCTCCTCCCTCTTAACATTTTTTATTTTGATTATTTACATATTTACATATTCCATGATTTTATGATGTTATAAGCATATTTTCATATTCCATGATTTTATGATGTTATAAGCATATTTTGATTATATTTTCTTAGACTTTTATAAAATTACAATATTCTAGCAATAAAGAAGTCTAAGAAAACTTAATAAATTTAAAACTTAATAAAAAAAATTTAAAATAAAAATTTAAAACTAACAATTTCCTGCAAAACAAAGTCCAAATAATACAATTAATAATTAAAATTACAATACTCTTGCAACTAAAAAAAAAATCTCTCAGACGGATTTATAATCGCTCATCATCGAGATTCGATGAAGACTCGGTAACCTAAAAAAAAACCAAGATACCATATACATGCATAAGTACTATTAACTACTATAAACCATAAAAACCAATAACAAAAATCAGAAATAATGAGAATCAAAATGAAAGTAACAATCAAGTTCCTGAGATATTTTTTTTAAATCATATGTACTCGGTAGATCTACTTTACATGACAAAATATTTTTCATTAAAATAAATAAACAACATAAAATAAAAATTTTGAAAATGACTGCATTACGATGGAAAAGAAATTATTAAATTATTCTTTAAAATATCCAATAATTTATAATGACTAGATCTGAATATTTCCGATCTTATTTTGGAGAATTAACAAAAAAAAGAACCACTTCAATTACGAAGTAAATGAAAAAAAATTACCATAATATTAGTATAATATAGAGATGGAGATAAAACACGCAAAAAAAATATTATTCAAAAAGCACATACATCTAGATCAATCATGGGATCACAATAATTAATTGCTTATTCATCGGAACACAAAATTGATAAGAAAATCATTGCTTAAAATTATTGAGTATTGAGGGTGATGAGTGATGCGAGGGGGGTGACTGGTGAGAAGGAGATGAGTTATGAATGCAAAATTTCCAACAGAAATGAGTAATAGTGAGAGTGAGGGAGGCGGAGGAGATGAGTAATTGTGGGTCACTGGGAGGCGGAGGAGATGAGTAACAAAGATGAGTAATTGTGGGTCAGTGGGTTGGGACATAGGGTTTCAATTGGGTGGGATAATATGGAGTATAAATTTGTACTCCATTCAATGGGTTCATTACTCATAGTATGTTAAATACAAGTTCTAATTTAAGTTGTTTTATAATCGTCTTTAAGTATTTTAAGACATGTCTCATTTAAGTTTAAGAGGATCACAATTTTTCATTAAAGACAGGCACTGTCCGTTATAAGCTGGAGACGGATAATGCCCCTCTCACAATATTCAAGTGGGGAGGGCGTGCAGATGGAAAATGAAGCACCTCACTTGCCCTCTCATTTGCATATTGTGAAAGGGGTACTATTCGTTTTCAGATTGTGACGGATAGGTGCCCGTTTTCAATAAACCGAGCTGTAAAAGGATAGTATTATAAGACAAAAGAAAAAAATTCTACCGACTAACAAAATAATTGTCCTAATTATTTTTAAGACGTATATATCCGTTTTAAGAGGGACCAATTGTATATTAAAACACAATTAGGTTTGGTGTCCGACCCCGTCTGAGCCACCTCTATTTACCCTTTATATTTATTTTATATGAAATGTTATTGCGTTTGATTTGTCTAACTCATACATTTATAATTTATCATTAAGTCCAAAAGAACATGGACTTAAACTTAATAAAACATTTGGTAATTTAGTGATTTTAACAATCAAACCTTCATTGACCCGTTTTCGAATATTTGTAATTTAGTCTTTCATAATTTTTACATTTTATCAAGATATTATATATTTATATATCTAATCCCGTGCAATTTCTACACGGGTTTAAAACTAGTAAATATTTATCCTTATATCTCATAAGTTTACGCAATACTAAAAATCCCAATCTTTCATATCTCTCACATGTACGGTCTTATCTTTAATGGGGAATGATAATGGTACTACACTTTTTGTTAATGCCACAACAATTCAAGTTAAGTTTAAAGGTATGCTTCTATTAACCGTCTCACAAATATAAGTGGCATTAGTAATATCGGAGTGGCATTATGCATTCCCTCTTTAATTAACAAATTAACAAATTTTTGACTTACATTATTCAACTATTTTAATTCAGAAAATTTCTCCGAGATTATCAACTGATGTTGAGTTTCATACCTGGAGAATCAGAGTGTACCTCCACTAATGTTGTGTTAATTAAAATCATTTTGCCGCATTCACCATAGATGTTTACGTCTTACAGTGATCTTAAGTCTTAATATCTTGTTGCCTGGTCCCTTGGTATCCTATGAAGATTTTCGTTTACTTTTTCACCAATTCTCAAACATCATCACCCCACTTGATACATAAAAAATGGCAGCACATAAATACACTTCTCTGTTATACCCGAACACTTTATTTTAAACGCACTAGACATAAATACCCTCATGTCATCCTACTTGTTATTATCCTACTTGTCATAAAAAATGAGCTTAGGGTACTTTTGTCTATTACATATAAATAGAGTGTCCCAGTATATTATAGGATTGTATTTATATGCTTCCTAAATATACATACCAAATCATCTCACTTGATGTATAAAAAAATGTCAAAAGTTTTGTGTTTATTATCATCATGTGATAATATTTGACCCGTCTTAACCTTAAAACAGATAGTACCATATTAAGCAAGACTTAGAATACAAAATGGAGCGAATTGGAATCTACAGTACAAGCTAGGTAGCACCGAAACGACATGGACACGGATACGACACGGACAAGTAATACAGCATCTCGTGAAATTTAGGACAATGGACAAGTTATTTAAATTTAATAAAATATATATTTTATAGTTATAAATAACGTATGGTTTTATTTTTGTATTAGTATTTAATATTAAATGTAAATAATTGAAGGTAAAATTTGAGTTTGACTATAATTCATTCTCAATTTCCACCCAAACTCGACTTCTAATCAATCTCTTTTCTCTTCGACCTCTCATTCCTTGTTTATAGGTATCCGTGTGCCCGACAGAGTGTTCGACACGGGACTGCTGGTTAGGAGAAGTGTCCGTGCTACCTAAAATACAAGTGCTTAAACACTACCTATAACATTTTACTTAATTTATTCAGCCAATCAGATTCTAAATACTCTGTATTAGAGAGTGCTGATACACTACTTGTGACTTTGTGTTGAAGGAATATACACTTCCGACGACTTTGCCAAAGCTTCAATCAGTCCCATTCTACATTGTCAATGCTTAGTTAGAATGTTAGATCTATAAATACTAGCATCATTGGACTTTATCCCCTTGTTCCTTATAACCAAAACAAATACATTTACTAACACTTCCACCAGATACATACTACCTCAAAAAAATTTATAAAAAAGAGCATACACGTATATTGATCAGTTAACAATGTCAGGTGATCCACAAAGAAACATACATGGAGATGCCGAGAAGGAACAATCAAATTCCTTTAATGTTGCTTCTAACAACGTCCCGTTGGACCTTGCGGCCGACTTTGATCTACTAGTCGATACGGAGCATAAGGCCTTGCAATTCAAGATACTCTCCTTAGCCAAGCCTCACATGATGACATTCCACCTAAGTTGGACATCATTTTTCGTTTGCTTCGTATCCACATTTGCGGCCGCACCTTTGGTTCCTATCATTAGAGACAACCTCAACCTTACTAAAACCGATATAGGTGTGACATTTTACTTTCAAGACCTAATATACTTTTTTTGTCTCTGTTGTTGTTTACCTTTTAGTTTATTTCTTAGAAATATGTTTAATAAAATATAAAGTTATGATTGCAATGGTTAATCTATCATGGCTCTGAGGTATCAGAGTCGATGTGACCAAAATTCACGGGTTCAATTCCTGGCAGCCTATAATATCTCACGAATTGAAATTTCAGCACATGAAAAAATATGTAATGATTCTCTTGTATTGACAGGTAACGCATCAGTGGCATCAGTGACAGGAAGTATTCTCTCTAGGCTGGTGATGGGTACATTATGTGACCTGATGGGCCCGCGATACGCTTGCGCATTTGTAGTCATGTTGACTGCGCCAGCCGTCTTTGGGATGTCCATGATCAAGGACGCAGGGGGATTTGTCCTAGCGAGGTTCATGATCGGGTTTTGCCTAGCCACATTCGTGTCGTGTCAATATTGGATTAGTACCATGTTCAACGGTCGTTTCATCGGACTGGTAAATGGGACGGCCGCAGGATGGGGGAATGCCGGGGGTGGGGCCACGCAGCTGTTGATGCCGGTGCTTTACGAGATCATTCGACGTATGGGATCCGTCTCCTATGAGGCTTGGAGGATTGCATTCTTTATTCCAGGGATGTTGCATATAGTTGTTGGGGTTTTGGTTCTTACTCTTGGGCAGGACTTACCTGACGGTAATCTTGGTGACTTGCAAAAGAAGGGTGAGGTCGTCAAGGACAAGTTCTCTAAGGTAGCCTTAAACCTCACTTCCTAGTTCCTATTATGTTAACCACCATTTTATATATGCTCTATTTCTTATCGCATTTTATTACAAAAATTGTATTTCACCAAAAGAAAAAGCATATACAAATGTAGAAGATAATTCTCAAATTACTAAATTTGTGAAGGATTGAAAGGATTAGGCTGCCGCGGTTAACCACCAGTGGTGGAGCTAGGGGGGCGGCTAACAAGCATATACAAATATTATAAGGCGTTCGCCCCCCCTAAAAATTTTCGCCCCCCTAAATTGAAATTCCGGCTCTGCCACTGTTAACAAGTATAGAGTACTGGTCTACTTGAGCAGAATAAAACTCGGTTAACAGTTCCTAAAATTTTCCCTACAAAGTATACTCTTACGGTTGATACACGAAAATCAAATTTCATCATAAAATTAATTGGTGAAATTGTTTTCTAAAATTATATATATATCACCGTAATATGTTAATTACCAAATCTCCCGTATACTAAAAGAATAAATTTATTTAATATTTTCTCTCCAAAATGTAAACACTAAATAAGTAAACAAAATAAAGAGGTGTCTCATTAAGATATCATATGTTCATTAAATTAAAACTATAATCTTTTCAATCAACTATAAACTATACTACTTATAAAACAAAATTAAAAACTGTTACTAGCTTTATAACTAAACAAATAGTTAAGCTAATTTGTGAAATTTATAAAATAATACAATTTGATTTATTGTAAACAAAAAATATATTTTCATTAAAATATCAAACGATGTCATTAGCTATTTGATTAGTTTTTTATTTTCAATTAATTTTCTCAAATCAAAATGCAATTAAGGATAAAAATTCTAAAAAGGTAATGTTTTCCATTTAAATTTATAAGTGTAATACACTTGAAAATAATATCTATATATTCCGTGCATTGCACGGGGTCTATATATAACTCTATACTAGTTGAATACAATCAATTAATAAACGTAACATTTAAAGTATGTTTGTCAAACATAGGGGTGATAATGAGACGAGACAACTCGCGATAAACTTGAGATCGGCTCGGACAAAACTCGATCAAAGCTCGGCTCGTGCGAGCTCTGTTAGGGCTCGGACTCGGCTCGAGAGCTTAACGAGTCAAGCCGAGCAAACGTTGGCTCGGCTCGAAAGGCTTGCGAGTAGCTCGAACTTGTGTGATTAGATAAGATATTGCTCATATTTTATCATTATCATATATTTGTATCACATATATAAAATGTCCAACTTATTTGCCATATAATTTTACATATATCCTTCGAGCCTTGTTATTGAAATTATCAGAACGAAAAATTATAAAAATCAACAATTATATATTGGCTCGATTTGAGCTCGAGTTTGGCTCGAGCTCGCGTCAAAAATTGTAAGCTTCATAACGAGCACATTTTTTTCAAGCTCGGGTAATCTGGAGATCGGCTCGAACTCGAATTTTGGTTCTTGAGCTCAAGCCGAGCAAGACCAAGCTCGGGCTCGGCTCGGCTTGATAGCACCTCTAGTCAAACATATTATTAGCAACATTTATTATTTATGATTTGTCTGATTTTAAGATCTGCTTCTGGTTTTTTTAAAACCTCGTGAGTGTCAAATATGACCTAATTCATCAACTTATGTTTATTTAAATTAGTCTCACTTGTATAATTAAAGGTACTTTGGCATGGAATCTCCAATTACCGAACTTGGGTCTTTGTGCTCCTCTATGGTTATTCCTTGGGTGTGGAATTGACAATCGATAATGTCATTGCAGAGTACTTCTACGATAGGTACTACGTTCTTCTCTTTTCCCCAATTCTTCGTTTTTAATCATTGATGAATGAAATATAAAATAATTTAACTAGGTCTTTGTGTCTTTTGCGAAATACTAATTATTCCCTTCTATTCTTAATAACATTCACCATTTCTATTATCGTCTATTCATAATACTTTTCCTATTTCTTTTCTTGGTAAGTGTTTGTTAGGTACAAATTTAATTGTATGATTGGGTTATGTATTTGTGTTGTACAAATTTAATTATATGGTGGGGTAATGTGTTTTCTTAATTAGTGAAAGAGAAAGGTTATTGAGAATAGAAGGGAGTATATTTTTTTTCGGAATTGCTAAATCCCGCACACGATTTTACTCAATCCTACACACTTTACCTTTTTTTTCCATCAGTGCCCTTCATCTTATAATAATAATAATAATAATAATAATAATAATAATAATAAATAATAATGTTATTATTATGAGATTTAATAATAATAAAATATAAAAAAAATCACCCTAACTTACAGGCCACAACCGACACCCTACCACCCCTCACCAGCCCCGACCACCCTTGTCCCAGCCCCGACTACCAATCAACCCGTCGTCGCCGTCGACACACCTTACCCAGCCAGAAGTCGACACACTACCCAAACTCGCCGTCGACCAACACACACAACCTCGCCGTGACCCGGCGTTCCTTCTCCGTCAACAAGCTTTACCGTCGACGCACCCTTTGACCCCCTAACCCCCGCCGTCGACGCACCATATACGCCCTATCCAGCCCCGCCGTACGTCGACGAACCCTTCTAAACCTCTTCTCTCTTCCCCGTCGCCGGCGAACCCAGCCCCTTCCTCCCTTGTTATCGTCAACGGTTGATGGCTTGGTGGTAGGCGGGGTTGTTACTATGGTTAGATGTCACCTCTCTCTAGTCTCTCTTTCTCTCCCTCTGCCTCTCCCTCTCCCTCTCTAGGGTTTTTTGTGTGTAAAACTGTGAGGGGTAAAGTCGGAAAAAGCTGGAAAAAAGTGTAGGATTCAGTAATTTCTTGTGTTGGAAATAGCAAGTCCCTTTTTTTTTCACAAATTCTCATTTGTGACGGACACTATCCGTCGCAAGCTTAAGACGGATACCATATTCTCTCACAAAATACCCATTAAGGGTGAGTGGAGAAGCACATGGGGGGTGCCCACCTTGTCCCCTCTACCCATTTCCTCTCATAAAATACCCGTCGCAAGATTCGATCCGTCGCAAGCAAGACCTACTGCTTTTTTTTTTTAGCTGTTGACTTTTGTGTGACATAGTACACATTGCATACCGACGTACCGTGGAAACAATAACCTTGTTGTGGAAGACAAAACTATTCACCCAAATAATTTATGGAAGGCAAATTCTGATTTCCGTGATTGTGTTTTTTGCATTCGATTGTTCCCCCTTATACTAAAAGAATAAGAGTTTATTAAATTTTTCCCGCATAAATAAATATTCCATAATTAGATTTCCCATTATTATATTTACAACTAGGTCATATTATTTCAAGCAGTAAATAATTCTATTTTGTTTTAAAACGGTTAATATTTTTTTCAATTTCGATAGACATATTAATAAGATATTTTGATTATGTTAGTTACATAAATGAAATTGCACTGAGTATATGTAATATGTGATGAGAATATTTTACTATTATTATTTTTAAAAACTAAACATGATGCCATGATGGAAACGAACACTCTGTCTCGATTACTACTTTCGTACTTTGTACTACAAGTTAACATTATTCATAGACATTTTTACTTCTAAAAAGACTTACGAATTACTCCCTCCTATTTTTAGTGTTCTTCCCCTTTCAATATAATACTCCTCACATATATTAGATAAAGGGGAAGAACACTCAAAATCGGAGGAAGTATATATTTTGTTCTCATGGTTCAATTTAATATATATCCCTACTCCATACTCCATAGTTTGTCAACATGTATACTTTGCTTAATTTTCTATATTTTATTTAATATATGTGGAGTAGATAAGTATATTTATTACAATACATAACTTATCTGATTGTATTACCAATGTCATTTCATCACGTTTATATTACGCCTTTAATGGATATAATGATATAACAACAATATATCTATTTAAAAATATTTAAAAACCGCACAATCTTATTACGAGTAAAAGTGTTGAACTTTATCTTTTCTAGCTTACTAATAGTAAATTTTGTTATTTAAATTTCAAATAGAGTTATATCAAAGATGTAATTATTAAATTCTGAAGTATAATATAACTATTTAAAAACCGTGCATTAGCGCGGGATCTATACTAGTTCTTATAATAATGGAATAAAATTATTTCTCTCCACTCCCTCTCTTCCACTATTATGGTCTATTAACTTCCCAAATTTCTTTCCAAATTAATTGTTCTCATTTTAAATTTAGATTATTAAGGGTTTGTTTGGTAAAACTAGCTAAAAGATACCTAAAACCTCAAAAGAGATCTGAAACCTGAAAAAATAGCTAAAAATTATGACCATAAAAGATACATTATTTTTATAAGAACGGTTTGGAAACTAATTGAAAAGGTAGTTGATATTTGGTCAAATGACGTAAAAGGACATGGTTAATTATTGTTATCGTTTATTATGTTTTAAGTATTGTTATTTTTGTGTTATTGTCGTTGGCGTTATAAGTAATCATAAATAATAATGTAATTTTTGTTTCCAGTATGTTGGCACAAGTCTCCAATATGTTTCAAAACAAATGGAAACAAGAATTAATATAACACGGTTACGTTACAAAAATAAAAATAAAAACTCAAATTATCATTTAAAAATGTACTTGATTGATACGTAGTTTTCTATTAAACCATACATAAAAATAATAAGTTGGGTTTATTTGAGATCATAAATATAAAAATAGTAATATTTTAATTTAAAAAGGTAGGTTAAACATAATCAAGTACCTGAAATCTCAAATGTTACCCCGTGTAGCATTTCATTTCAGGTACCTTATTTAGATAAAAATGCTACTTGCCAAATGCGTCTAAAAAAATAAGTTACCTGAAACTTTTGACAATAAGTTACTTCGATGAAAACAGATGCCTGAAATGTGCATCCAAAAAGAGCATAAATAAGTAAACTACCAATATTAATCATACATTAAATATTAAAGTTTGTAAATCTAATTATGTATTTTTCCGAGTTTTATTATAAATTTTTCGAGTTTTATTTAAAAAAAATATGAGTTTTTACCATCTTTAATGTTAAGCTAAAAAAATACAACATTGCTCAAAACTATACTTATAAATTCAATTAATTTTGAGTTTTTCCATTAAAAAATTACTTCCTCTGTCCCTGTCATATGTTTACCATTTCCATTTTGGGGTGTCTCATTCATTTGTTTACCTTTCTATATTATGATGGTAGTTTATGAGTAGTTTGATCACCCAATGTGACTATTGTCCACTTGTCATCCACCAAGTACAAACACAAATGATCACTTATCATTTCCTTAATAATTGCGCCAAAAACAAAGGTGAACAAATTACCGGAACAGAGGGAGTATTATATAACTTATAATTTAAATTCTCAGAAAAAATACATGGAAACTCAAAAACTAAAAAGGTATGAGAGTATACATCCGGTGCGTAATACTTTTCTTCCCAATATTGCCCTAACTTTTCATTTTTAAAACTCATATGAATTATCGCAGTTTTTTTAATTATTTGTATTTTTTGAATGTTAATTGTAATTTTTGTATGTTGATGATGTAAGCCTGTAATGTATGATTTCATATTAGATTCACTAAAACAAAATTAATGAAATGTAATATACTAAGAAGAAGATTATGAAAGAATGAGAGAGAGAGTAATTATTTAACAAAAGTATGAGAGAGAGTAATTAATTACTCGTATTTAGTAAGAATGTGGAGGGTTCTACCAAGTTCAAAATTTGTTGAATCATTAAAAAAGAGTGACCAATGGAAATAGAGGCAGTGTTTCTTCTTTTATATAACGTATATGAGTTGGAGACGAGTCTTAGTTCATCCTACATAGTACATACCATCGTTTATTGATAAACATCCTATAACTGGACGTATAGACATAATTCTTCATATAATGATGACCTAATTTAACACCAATATATGAAGAATTATAGTGATGTATTTTGACAGTTATTAACTTAAGCTCTTTAGCCTTTTGCCTCTGATGAAGAGAGATATGAAACCAAGCAATAAATTGTTTGTATTTGTAGCTAATACGGTTGTCGTTGCTGCTAACAGGTTCAACCTTAACTTGCATACCGCGGGTTTAGTAGCAGGTAGTTTTGGATTGGTTAGCTTTATAACGCGTCCAATGGGAGGCTTAGCATCAGACTGGAGCGCACATTACTTTGGCATGAGAGGACGACTATGGACCCTTTGGATTCTCCAAACCTTGGGTGGGTTGTTCTGCATTTGGCTTGGAGCAGCCAGTACTCTACCTACAGCTATCGTAGCATTAGTATTGTTCTCCGTTGGTGTCCAAGCCGCTTGTGGGGCCACCTTTGGTATTGTCCCGTTCGTTTCTCGAAGATCACTAGGAATCATCAATGGGATGACAGGCGCCGGAGGAAACATTGGAGCTGGGTTGACCCAATACATTTTCTTTACTACGGGTCATTTTAACACTCACGATGGTCTTTTATACATGGGAGTCATGACAATTGGATGCACTCTCCCAGTTGCCTTGCTTTATTTCCCGCAATGGGGCAGTATGTTTTCACCTCCTTCAAAGAGTGCTAATGAAGAGGCTTATTATATGACCGAGTATAATGAAGATGAGAAGAGTCGAGGGATGCACGAAAGGAGCTTGTTGTTTGCTGAAAGTTCTAGGTCTGAGCGTGGGATTAAAGCATTGTCTTCGCCATCGTTTGCCCAAAAAACCCAACCCTTAACGATGCCTGATCCCTAAGTCTTTTTCATAGTCCTTTTAACTTGTAATCACCATTGTTTGTTGATTCATGTTAAGAAATTAATTATGTGTATGGAATGAGTGTGCTTTATCGAATTAGTTGTAATTTGCAAGTTTGTTAAGTGGATCTACCTTGCAATGAAGAGGTATTTAGTATGGTTTAAGTTATCACAATTCATCAATCCAACCTAATTAGATCACAATTCATCAATCCAACCTAATTAGATCACATTAACAGAATTGAAAATTGCAGTGGTGTTGTATATGTGTTTCTGACAATGTCAACAAAATCTTTAAATGAAAAGAGAAAATTTATTAAACTATTAAACTCATTTCATCCTGGTCATATATTTACTTTTACTTTGGTACAAAGTCCAATGAGAACATATGACACCATTATGGGTAATAGTGTTGGATAACAAGTGTCTAATAATGCAATTGGTGGAAAGTGTACAATAATGTAATTGGTTGGTCAAATTACTCATAAAAAAACTTTCCGGATATCGAAAAGTAAACAAATAGAATTAGACAACTAACAATAAAAAAAATTAACCAAATAAATTGGACGAAGTATTAATTATCAATGTGAGAACGTTTCCTCACTTACATCCTCATTTTGCAAGTCTTTTTCTTTACTTTGTATCTTATACTCTCTACACTATCTTCCAAATGGTGACTGTTGCAGTGGCCCCTCACACTTGAATATTTGCGTCTCTACTTCAAAACCAAACATGAAACTTTGTTTTCATTCCGCTACTTTATGGAAAATTGAGGAATGTCAAAATAAAAATTTGGCAAAGGATAGAATTGCCCTAGTTAGAAGATCCTATTACGGCTAAAAAGTCACGTAAAAAAATAACAAATGAAAAACAATATCGAAGAGTGGGTGAGATGGAAATGGGGGTCGCAGAAAAATTAAAGTTACACATTTTCAAATATTAATACGACTGATAGTATCAATTTGTGTCGAGTCTTTAGGGTCGTTTTAGCTTAATAAAGTTGTTGATTACCGGAGTTTAGTGCTTTAATGTTGTAATTGTCGGTTTTTGGATGTAAGTTATGACTTTCTATAATTTTGGGGCGATCTTATAACTTGGCGTTTAGGGAATTAGGCCACTCATGCTCATTTTGTGGAAGTCAAGGCAAAGAGGTCAAGTCAACGAAAGTCAATTCTACAAATTCAACAAAAGTCAAAGAGACCTTGGTCAAGTATGGAAGTTTTTGGGCCAGTCAACCAAAGTCAAAGGAAAGAAATTTTTCAACGAAAGTCTAAGAAGATAAGCCAAGGTAGTGAAGCAAACCACCCAAGATAGGTGCAGCCTGTCGGTCCCCACCGCAGCCTGTGATGGGCTCGGGGTGGGGTTGTTCGTGATTTGATTTTTTGTTTAACCCAGTGGCTATTTGTTATGGACAAATTCTCATCCCAACTCAAGTTTTGGGGTGAATGCTGCTCCTCCTGTTGATGTTATCCCAATCTCCAACGGCCATCATCTTTCATGTTCCTCTAGGTTCGACCAACAATGACTCGACCTTTTAGCTACTTCACTCTGCCCCTTGCCCCAATCTCGCCGGGGCTGGCTAAGCAGAATCTGCTACAATCAACATACAACATACAACATACAACATACTTTCTCATCCTATTTTTTAAAATTGTTTGTCGAGGAGCAAGCACAGGATACAGATCAACTACTGCTTTAAAATTAATGATTATAAAGTATCCGATATCTGTAACAAAAGTGACTATAAAACATAGGTGAGTATTCACATTACTCAACAACCAGTAGATTATTTTCCATTAGCCCCTCGCCAATGGTAGGGAGTTCTGATGATAAATGCCACTCCCCATCCACCAAGAACTTAATCGCATACCTGTTCATACAAACAAAACAGGGAAAAGATGACATGAATGACTTACTAAATTGTCGATGCTTTGGATAAAATTATAAAGTGTTGTCTGCGTCCCATTCGTTTGTTTACCTTTGATTAAATCACTCCTGACAAACATTAAAAAAGATGAACAAATGAATGTAGCTGAGGGAGTGGATTATAGGTTATCCAAAAACATCCATGTTTCCACGACATGAGCAAAGTTGTGTATCCCCGTTAGTTCAGTATTCCCAAACATGCAAGGCAGCTATAGACGAGATTCTTTGAAAGTTTGAAACACTCGGATAATATTGTTGTAACTAAGTTAGCTCAGCCTAAATTTTCCCATGCAACAAGGAAACAACACAAGTGTCCCCTGAAAAAACCCACAGTACTGAAAACAGATTATGGAAATCAAATTAAAAAAAGAACTACAATGCATCCAGGGCCGGGTAATGAACTGAGATTAGACACCATTTTTTCCCCATAGGTAAAGGTCTAACGGTCTAAGGGATTCGATGAGTTAAAGTAATATGGGGCCCTTTAATTCCTGGTCCCCGCTTCCAAGAACCTCCTAATAGATGGCTTCGACTACATCCATCAGCAATGACAGAACCTTATCCCAAAATGATATGGGTTCAACCGGTGTAAATCGTCCTTTGTAACAACCGATGATATTATTTAAGACCTTCCATTTATATCGTCTTTCCTATTTAGAATTCTTTCAAAATTGGGGATCATTTTCTCCTTGGTAGATATAGAAAAGGAAAACAACGTGTGGTCTAATAGAATGACACCTTCCAGGTCGAAGCAATAGTGTTGCTGAGAATTTCGTAAAGGAGCCTGTGTACTCGGGAGACAGGTGCTCTCCCTGACTCCATCCATCAAAGCTTCCCATGACTTGAACACTCTGTACGAACATTAATAGACATCAGAATTGCAGTGCATTTACCAAATGAATAATTTGAAAGACTGTACGACAAGCCCTTCTACCCAATGCCATCAACGAGCTGGAATCGCAGTAGCAGAACTAATGCAGTAATACAGATAAGAATGTACTGCTCATACAGGCCACAATGTATAAGAAAGAACAAAGAGAATTAATGGATGAACAAGTCAAATGGCAATGTGATCCAGAGCATAGGAAACATTACTTCCATGAAATATATGGAAAAGAATGATATATGAAGTTTCGAAGTTTCAAGAGATAAATGTATCATATTTCCATAACAAGTAGTTCCAGATTGCCCTACCATTAAATACATCATATACATCATTAATACTTCTTGGGAAAAGTTCAACCACAATGATACTCCCTCCGTCCCGGTCATTTGTTTACCATTTCCATTTTAGGGTGTCTCATTCATTTGTTTACCTTTCTATATTAGGATGGTAGTCTATGAGTAATTTGATCACCCATTGGGACTACTGTCCATTTGTCATCCACCAAGTACAACTACAAGTGGTCCCCTACCATTTCCTTAATAATTGTGCCAAAAGCAAAGGTAAACAAATGACCGCGACGGAGGGAGTACATTGGAAAAACCCTTTTTGTTGATTCATTTGCTCTTCAATCTTCCAAAAGGGAAATGTATTTCAATGTGAGGTTCATGTATTCGAAACAGAGTGCTAGGAGTTGGTTTCTTCCAGCAAGTAGAAAGTGCATCGTACCTAAATCTAACCAAGGTTTGACCGGTGAAGGAAATGTATCGGAAGAAAGAGGGATTTAGTTGTAAGATACTTAATGAAAGTGTTACTGGAAATGGGATCTCATTCAAAGATAAATATATCAACTATTAGGTTCTGCCTTATTCAAAACTGTTTATGTTCACATGCCTGTAACTTGGGACAGGTAAAGACTTAGCTCCCAGGAGCAGCCTTGTTGCCGAGGCACTAACTATTAAAGTTGTAAATGCTTGTTTGCAGGAAAGTATTGCTGGTATGGCAGTATGTCAGTAAAATATGGATGAGTAAATGAATCACTATAGCCAATTAAGCACATCAGTTATAATTTTCATAAAGCTGTCCCAAATTGCAACTTTAAGTCTATTATGTCTTGCCCCATTAGAGAAAGACGATCAAACAATTCATAAGGTTTTTTGGAAGAAACAATAGCTACCAAGAAAAATACACAGATTGAAAAACCTATAGAATGTTTGGATAAAACTTTCGTGTTCTTACCTCAGCCATGCCAACCCAGAATACATGCACCTCCTTGGACTGTGCAGCTTCCACATCTTTTATCTGCCCCAGTATTTTTTCCCGAACAGCTGGGAAGCGAAAGGTAATGGACGTAAGCGATTAATGAAATACAATGATAAAATAGAAGGTTTTTTTTTTAAGTTGAATCAAGTGTCATAGACTGTCAAATCAATCTCGATAATGTGTCATTAATAATGCCCCAAAACTCATGAGCGGAACCCTTCTTACCTCAAACATTATAAGGCCCAATTTTCTTTTTGGAACCAAAATTCAATATCCACCATCCCAAAGTGATGTGGAGTTCTGAGTAGCTACACAGTAAAACCCTCTCCCAATTCTCTATCGGCTCTCTATGCAGAGGCGCCCTCTACAATTAAGCTTCCCTTTAGTATCTCCAACTCTCCAAGGTTCGAGAACTTCAAATACGCGTTCAAATTTAAATAGTGTCACTTGAGGAATTTACGTATATCGTCTATGATTTGACAAAACCTTTGAAATACTTCTACGGAAAGTCTCTTGGAAAGTTGTAATAGACCTGGCCTACAAGTCTCATTCAAGTAAGGTCTGGGCCAGGTTGACTTGACTCGGGTCATTTCGTATTGGGTCGAGTCAGGTCCTTTTCTTGTATGGGTCGCTCGCAATCAATGGTTAAATGGGATACTTCGGTTGAAGTTAGACAAAAATTGTGTTTTGCCAAACTATCTATTGATAAAGGGAGTGTTTGACAATTTATCCTTTATTTTATGTTATAAAAATAAGGGAGTATTGACAATTTATCTTTACGTAAGATCAGGTCATTCTCGATTCATTTGGTTGGGGTCTCGTCATTTCATGTAAGATCAATTATGGGTCCAGCAAAGTGCTGGTCAGGTCCGGCTTGAATAAGTCAATTTGCATTTCATTTTGTGTTTTGGGGTCACATTTAGTTTGCACAAATGGTCTATTTCGAGCCTTATGTCAACTTATTTAATCCAGTCATTCAGGTGATCAGTTTTACCAGGTCTGCTTGTAAGATGGTCGTAAACTAAGAAATAAAACCCCAAGTTATTCACCCAAATTCCCATAAGAGAAAATAGTAACTACCTTTCATAGGTTATTTGGTTAATAACATGCTGCCTAACAATTACTTACGTAAAGCCATCTTACTTAAGTATGTGCTAATACAATTTGCCTCGCCTCTCTTAAATCAACCACCATTATGAAATATGGATCTTGTCTCATGCAATACCGTCTACGGAGTTCGTGATGTTTGCATCCTGATCCCTAATTTGGTTGGCCGGTTACAAAACAGTATTTCCAGATAGCACTTAAATCATACTTCATATTGACTCCTAAAACAGCTTACTTCTCTGCAGAACTAGTATGCAAGAGAAACCGACAAACGACCCGAAACTAGTGGTGAAGTTACAACATGATGTCACGGGACAATGAAAGGGAGCAAATCAATGCATTCTGCGAGCGTGCATAAACATAAGAACGAATTAGTCCGCATACCTTCTAACCGAGAGAGTAAGTGAGTGTGTATGTACTTTCCGTTAATCTTCCGTGTACCTTGTGGAATGCCAGCTTTCGATAATTCATCTGCAAGAAGAACAAGAGCCTGCATATGACAAAAATTCAAACGATAAAAAACAATTATAAAAGCATTTAAACAAACATCCTTTTGCAGAATCAAGAGGTCACACTGTAGTATATGTTAGGAAACAGATGTATACGAATAGGAAAACAATAATTGAAACTACACCGAATCGACTTCACTTTCCAAATAGAACAATTCGACCCTTATTTTATTGCATGGTTTGTACCGAATTTTCTACTGAGATAAGACAGTATCCTCTGAATTTGGCACAAAGACAGAGATACTAGAAGTTTGTATATGAAGTTTAGTATTCTGTTCGAAAATGCAGAAGATGTGATTTTTTTATGTTTTCATCTTCTAATCTGACTTATATTTATATAGAAGTAAAAAGGGGAAACAAGGGAGTCTATTTCAAGAGTTGCAACTCTTCATAAATTCCGCAAAAAATTATTTCCATTAACGTTATAGACATTCGAACGGAACTATACCGTAAACTCATAAGTAATTATGCAAGCGTACACTCCGTACTTCCCGAACTTACATTATATTATAACGAATTAACCATCTATGAACCAAACCCGAATCCGCTAAAATGAACCGGTAGTTACACATAAATTACAACCAGTATAGACCAACTGACGGTGTGATACCTTACAAGAAAGCACCAGGGGATTACCTTAATTTCTTGTTCCAGTACAGCGAGTTCTTTCTTAAATGTAACCATGGCATTCTCATTCACTTGCAACTGTGAAGGACATAAAAAATAAGTTTGTCAAATAGCACAGACTAAGTCTAACAGAATTTCGACGACTCAACGTAGCACGTGACCATCATATAAACTTTGATGATACAGTGGACGCAAGAATAGTTCCATCAGCAATACATAAACAATAATTACATAGGGTTTATAGACAACATCTCCATAAAAGGCTAAATTAACTATAACAAATAATCCTAAGAATTTGAGAAGCCATAACTAATGCCAATTTTTGCATTATATAGCAGAAAAGGGATTTTCGTTTAACAAATTTTAATGTAAAAGAATATCGCTACATGTATTACAAAACATTGTTTGTTTGTAAGAGCTATTAAAAAAAAATACTCCGTAGTATGTAAGAAAGGATAATGTCTTTAATAATGTTCTATTTAGTAGTTTGGAGTAAATAAGGGTTGGAGACTGAAGAGGAAAGGATGATTTATAGATTCTTTTGATATAGGTTGGCAGGAGGGAAGGGAGAAGAGAAACGGGCAAAAACTTCCATACCATTGTAATAAACATATGCTACCATTCTTTGAAAGATCCAGTCGTATGCTTAAAATAACTCTCATGCTAAACAGAAGGTCCAAGCCTCCAAGAATCAGCGAAAAGGAGGTAAAAATGCAGAACATATTGTCAAACAAGTCAAGCAACCCATAGTCTCTCAAAATGTAGAAGATTATCATCGGGAAACATCAATCAGTCCCAACTCTCCCAAGACTAACTATTCTTAGGAGCAGAGAGGATAGACTGTTTTAATAGCCAACCAAGAATTTAAGCTGACCATTTTACAATCACGCTGTATGAAAGCTGCAAATATAACTTGAAATCACACGGAAAGGATCAGTTGCCATAGCAAGTAGCAATCTAAAACTAATCAAACATACACGCAGCATCCGGAAAATACAAATCCTGCAAAGATAAATGCAGCAAGAGTTTGGCACTTAGTAATAAACTTAAGGAAATAGCGATTGAAGCCCTCAAAATCAGTAGTTTGTCAAAATTGTTACTGGGGTTTTCAAAACGCTGAGTTGAAGCAGCAGTAGCAGTAAGTAGTAGCACTTTGTCATAGCCTTAGGGAAATAGCGATTGAAGCCGTCAAATGAATAAGCTTGTAAACTAGTTGTAGTAGTTATACTACCAATAATAGTAGACTAATAGTAGTCGTAAGTAGTAGTGGTAGTACAGACCTGTCGTTTCAGAAAGCGGTTTTGTTGATTGGATTCACTTAGCTTTTTCATAAGCTTTGATCTTTGTGAGTCCACAAGCAATGACTTTAACTGCAATGAACAGACAAGACCTTTTATCACAGACAATACTCGGACTCCTTTATATTTGTCAAATCCGTACATCACAAATTTAATCCGTCCCTTACAAGTCATGTTCGCCTTTTATGTATTTTATAAGACTATATTTTTAACTTATAAGGTAGTTATGATGACAGTTTAGTACAGATTTTCTGTTTTAAAATTGTAAAATAGTAGCACATTCCTGCTACCCTAAATATTCAATGGACTTCACCATATTACTTAAATCTTCAAACTTTCACTCCCACTGACCAGAGAAGCCAACTCCTCATCCTTTGCCATTTTGTTTAGAAGTATACATGCACGACTCATAATTTACCTCCCCACTGCTAAGAGACTTAGAAACTCTATCATCTTCAGGATCGTTTGAACTGGTTAATTCATCCTGGGATAGAGATCCTGATGAAGACTGCTCCTCCAAACTAACTGGAATCGAATAAGTCCGCCAAAGCCGACGGCGGTGTGAAGAACTCGCATTCAAAATCAGATTCAGAGATAAACTGTTGCGACCAGTTCTCATGGTCCTCTTTGCCATATTACAACGCACATGGTAAAGAACATTCCAATTTGATTTCACTGAACCCCTAGAAAGGCACAACATTTGCTCATCTGGGTAACACCTGTTTTTAATTTGTAATGAGAGTGTCAGAATCTTCCACAACATGAACGACTAAAAAAGGAAGTATCACTAATAGGTGTCGCAAAACTCACATCGTATTAAAGCACATTAATTCTGTTTATCTATGTTAATGCATGAGACCTTTTGTTTACAACATTTTAGTTTCTCAATAGCTGTATTCTGGAATGCTCTATTCTGTAACACTCTAAAGCGGTCTAGCAGTTTATTAAATGAGAGGTTATGAATTAATTTCCTAGAATTAATTATACTCCTAGAGTTCCTCAGATATAGCTCTAGAATACTCTATATAAGTGAGATTAGTTTGTGTGTTATATATTTTATCCAGCTCCTAATTAGATTGAGCACCTGGCTCACAAACTAAGCCAATGAAGAAAATAGCAATAACATCCCAGCTTGTCTCACTGAAGACGGGCACTATCCGATACAAGAGTTGTGCAGAAAAGCTGGCGACTCTTACTAGTATATCCAATAGTACAGTACTATTGTCACTATAATTGAAGAATCAAAGGAATTGGCCAAACTTTCAGTAACAGAGCTGATGAGTTCTTTGCAAACACATGATCAAAAGTTCAAGAAAATGACAGAAAATCCAAGCGAAGACGCTTTTCAATCAAAGTCTAATTCAAAGCATACGAGTTTCAAAGATCATCAGTGGAAGAAGAAAGGTCCTGGAAATTTCAGTATGTCTGCTATTTAGAAAGGGGAGGGAGGAAAAAAAAGCAATAAAAAGAAACATTTTTAAGTCGCAAGGAAAATTTCTTCCTTATGGGACTTGTAAAAAGACAAATCACCTAGAAAAGAATTTTTTTTTCCAAAAGGAAACCCCAATGAGGATATTGCAAGTGATATGGTCATATGAAAAAGGAGTGGAGACAGAAGCAAAATGAGTCCAAGACACAAGCCCACTTATTAAGCAACAACCAGACTAGTTTTACGCACACCAAGCATCAACCTCTGACAACAAAGAAAGATGGTTGGTTGACAGTGGGTGCACTAATCACATGACAAATAATTCAAGCATCTTTTTGCAGATTTTACACTTCAGTCAATATTGTTGAATACAAAGGCAAATGTACCATTGCCGTTGAAACATGGAAAACAACATACGCTAAGGTTGCATCATATTTGATTCCGAAAAGAAAAAAATGCTAAGGTTCTGTACAAGAGTTTTCCTTTGATGTGATGCTTTAGAAAATTTATATAGAGCTAACATGGAAAACACTTGGCCGTGGCATAGAAGGTATGGGCACTTAAATTTGCACGCTTTGAATTACCTACAAAAGCATGGTATGATTCCAGACTTTCCTTCCATAAAGCATGGTAGGATTCCCGACTTCCCTTCCATTCATGTTTCAAAAGATTTATGTGAAGCTTCAACTTGGGAAACAACATATGCAACCGTTCTAGAAGGACAAGCTTGTCGAGCTAAGGAGAAGTTATGTCTCATTCACACGGATGTGTGTGGGCCACAAAGAACAGCATCAATTCATTGGAACAAGTATTTCACCTTGTTTATAGATGATTTCACTAGAATGACATGGGTATATTCCATGAAGGAAAAGTCTGACGTTTTTAGCATTTTCCAGAAGTTCAAAAAATTGGCAGAAGCTCAAGGTAGGTATAAATTGAAGATGCTCAAATCTGATCGTGGAAAATAATACAATTCAATAAAATAAATCAAATTCTGTGAAGATGAAGGCATTGGGCGCCAACTTACCGTTGGTTACACGAACCAACAAAATGGTGTTTCAGAAAGTAAGAACATGACCATCATGGAAATGGCCAGGTGCACGCTTGCAGAAAAGAAGATGCCTAAGAATTTTTTGGCAGATGTTGTTTACACAGTTGTATATCTTCGAAACTGACTTTCGACAAAGGCAGTTGAAGGAAAAACCGATTAAATGATAAAGAGTAACACTTACAACATAAAATTTCGTCTTTCTATACTCCAAATTCTACTTTTGGCTAACTGGGAATCCTACTCTTTAATACTGTGCAAACCGAAAAGACATCTACTCGAAGTCTCTAATACACAACAACCTCCCCGTAAGAAATTTAAGAGACGAAAGCTCATTTATGCATTCAAAGGGAAATGCAATATTATAGAAAGTTGTCTGAAATTTGTCATCTTGTATTTACACTCCAAAATAGCATTTTCATTTTCATCTTTTCAAAACAGTCTTTGATGAGTACCCTTATGAAGATGTACAGGCCCAGCACTTGTATGACTATAATGTCAAATGTAGAGAAAGAGTAGTATTTATATCCTATTACGCATTAGTGTAGAGGCCCCTCGTAGCATGTGCTGAAATTTCACTTGGTGAGATATTGGACGCTACAAGGACTTGAACCCGTGGCCTTTGGTGACACTAGCTCTGATACCGTCTCATATTATATTTATATCCTATTAATCCCAAAAAGTATTAATTACCGAAAAACAGCTTAGTCGGATAATTCCATCCCTCACTAGAAGAATCCTCGTCTCGCGTGCCACGTACGACCGACCTTCCAGCACCGGGCGGACACTGTCTCTAAGCTCCAAGTTTCATTCAGATTTAGAGCTTTTAAGTTGTGCATCCAACTTCATAATAGGTTACTACCCTTTGATCGTGGTTTTGGTAGTTGCGGCGGCTTAAGTAGATTCTTAAATTGAGCAAGTGTGAGTTTTTGAAAGGTAGCTATCAAGTAAAAATACAAAGGAAAGTAAGAGATAATGGCTGGCGGTGGGCGATAGAGGAAGAAGATGAAGATATAGGACACATCCCCGTTACATTACCCGAATTACCCCAACACACTACTTCATCTTTATAATGTTCTACTCCTTTGTCAATAGTTGGGAGAGGTGATTATTACTAAAAATAAATAAAGCGTAAAAATACCTGAAGAAACCAATAGCGTTGCAGCCCATAGAGTATCTGAATGAAGACAGTGAAATAGAATAATTGGAATTAAATTAAACAGAGTATTAAGAGAATAAGAGAGGAGGGAGTGTGTGTGTGTGAGACTGAAAAACAAGAAATTGGTTTATTGTGTACTTCCTCCATTCAACTCCACTCTACCAACATTTTTTTTCACATTTGCCGAGACGAGTTTTGCACGGTAAATATCGTTAGCTACGTGTTTGCAAAAATTATAAAAGTTAGATATTAATAATGTACTCGTAAAGACGAATCAAACAAGATCACACATGAATATATTTTTTAGTTATATATTGAGAGAAAATTGCAATTATATGATCGCTTGTGAATAGTGTATAAAAAAGAAAGTGGTAGAGTGGAGGAAGTATGTGACTAATGTGAGTGTGTCGTGTGGTGCTGCTCGAGTCGTCATCTTCAAAATGCACCAATATTGCGGCATGACGCTTTACTTCGGTGCCGCCCACGCTCACCAACCTCTTACTCTCTTAATACTGCCAAATTCTAATATATCAACTTTTTCCTTTTAACTCTCGTCTAGATTGCCTAACGGCTCATTTGGATCAATTTTGGTTCGCTTTCTTTTGTATCGAGTCATTTCGATAGACTTTTAATTTCGATTTCAATTCACGTTGAATTCAGTTTTCACTTTTAATCGATTGTAGATATTTCGGTTTGGTGCAGGTTCGAGTCGGGTTTATATCGGAGTAAATGAGATTCGAGTCGGGTTAATAGCGGTGCACATGAGGTTCGAGTCGTGCCATATTCGGATTGGATGTCAAGGGATTAGGTCTTTATTCAAAACATCGAAGGTTTTTATTTTTCATTTTTCAAAAAAAGAAAAAATAGATTTCTACCGGATAATATTTCTGTTTTTATAAAACAGTAATATAACTCGATTCCACATTTGTTTCTTAACGAATAACTATTGCTGATTTTCGTAGTACAAATTTTACTCGTCAGAGTAAACTGTTGGCAATTATACCCCTCACATTTCCCCCTCCATTTTCTTTCTCTAATTCCTCTCTAATGTATTATCTTTGATTTTAAACATTCACTCTCCTTTAATTTCACATCACCCTACTTCCGACTAGATTAACCATGTACTACATTAATAAATTATTTTGATATATAAAACTATAAAAGTAATTATTTTTACAAACGCATGAGGCACTGCATTAATGTTACATTGAATTTAAAAAAAAAATCATTACTGTAAGCTTGTACTACTCACTACAAGAAAAAAAAAAAAAAAAAAAAAAAAAAGAACTGCTGCATAGTACTACAATATTAACCAACCAATACACCACCACTAGTGGCATTTGTGTCGGCTACTTACCAGCCCTCGCTGACCAAACGAACCGACATCAACCCTCTATAACTAAAAGAATAAGTCACTCTGTGACAACCCTCGCGAATGCGGAAATATAAAACAAACAAGCATGTGAATTATATTGCGGAAATAGGTAGTTTTAAAAACTTTTATACATGCAAGTTAAATAAAACGAGGAGTGTCAAAATGTTATAACTAAGTACGGAAATACAACAAAGAGACGGGGTCTCTTAAATGTTAGCAAAGAACAAGTGTTTAGCAAAACTAGCTAAAATCGTCTAGAGGTGAAACTTCCAGGGACAACGCCCGCTAGCTCACACCCGAACCCCAAAATATCATAGCCAAAAAGTCATCCATGCAAGCAACCTGTTCATTCATGAAAAACATGAACGCCACAATCAGTGGGGAGTAACTCCGGGTTCTCCCAGCCATATCACATCAAACGTACATATAAGGAAATACAAAAGTAAAATCATGCATATATAGATATCCATGTGAGTTACGATAAGGATAGATAGGCAATTCTATAGATAATGATAAGATCATGTGGAAATCAATTCCGTAACCATCATGTTATTCAAAGACTCGGGGAAGACACGCTTAGGCAACCGAATACGCTCACTAGGGCTTGCATCTCACCGTTAGCGGTATAAGATTGATAAGATTGAGACTCGACAGACAAACCAAGTCAAGTCATGCGATGATCACATTAAAACCAACATATTATCAACCATTCACGAACCAAGACATTGACGGTGTCCAATCATGCAATGACCATGAAATATATCATGAAATACGCATTCAAAAGACGACAAACGACGACACTCTCACGGTAATGAAACGCGACTGCATCGTGTGTTGATACATGGCAAGTATGATTAACAGGCATCCACGGATTATGCCATTCCCTGAAAACTCAACACGATGCTACATTTCGTATATGTAGCCTAATTTCCTCCTGGTAGCACGACGAATAATAAATATCCGGTCCTAGTCTAACCTGGCAGGATCTCGGAATAAACGTGTTCGACGACATGCGAATATTAAAACGTTTCGCTCCAAGACTCGGTTTATAATAATAAATGCCGAGTACCCCCAAATTCGGTAGGGTAGATCAATTCACGAAAGAGGCGGAAAAAGAGCTCAAGCCTCATAACAAGCGGTTACGCTACATGCCAAATAACACCACCTCGCAAGGATACAACATTTGACGGACGGGGGTCGATCAACGCCATTAACGTTCAACTCCCAACAACGTGTCAATGCCACTAAAACACATGCATTAAGCAGTAGGGGGATACATCTCGTTCCGACATTCCAGCCTTACGAAAGGGTAGGAAGGTGCCAAGGGAATGAGAGTACCCAAAGCACAAGACAAATAGTGCTCAAACCGTACACATTTGTAAAAACCGATCAAAGTGCGGACATAGCACAAACCGTCACAAAACATGTGATACAAGCGAATGAAATATCATATATCCAAAACATGAATATTATAAGTCACTACGTAAAATTTTACGATAAACGAATCATGCGAACTATTATAAATTACGAGATTTAGAAATTTCAAGAAGAAAACACAGCCGTGTTCCAGGTCGGTCATTGGACCGGCGGCCGGTGGGCCGGCTCAGAGCACAAGGCAAAAACCAAAAATCATAGAAAACAAGGTAACGTGTTCCAGGCCGGTCAAGAGGGAGGCGGCCGGTACCCCGGCTCAGAGCACAACACTAACAAACACAAAAATCACAAGTTTGGAAACTATCAAAACAAGGGTCTACTTCAAATGGTCATAACTGGAGTTCTAGATATGGGAATGCAGAAATTCCAAGTTGAGGTGATAGCTTATCCTCTTACGGTTCCAACGAGTGGTCACAAGCCCAAAACAAGCAAGTAACGAAGGAGTTATGATCATTCTACGAAAAAGGGTCGGTGCAGGTAATTCCTAGCCGGGCACTAGACCGGCTGCCGGTCCTTCGGCCAGGAATACAATTCCACCCGAGAACAACAAGCACCAATTCTATCATTTTCAATTCTCCTGATTCACTTCTAATAATTACCAATAATCAATATTCATCATCAACAATCAACAAATAACAACAATCATAAATCATAACATGATTCCTAAGCTTCTAATCGTATTCTAAATACGATTTCCAACATATAAAGCATGCAAAACACGTAAATGATACCGAGTAACCCTTCACCGTTACCTTTACGCGTCTTTAATCGATTACTAAGCCTTCCTAGTGGTCTCCACCTACAAATAGGTAATAAAAGATGAATAAAATTCATCTTGAGAAAGACGGATAATTTAAAAAGCGAGAAAGACGGAAATTTTATTACCAATACGGATAGAGGAAGGTAAGGGGAGAAGAATAAGACGAACTTACGTGAATTCTATCGAGTAATGAACGAGCTAGGATGAATCAAAGCTTGGAAGAAATGGATGCTAGGTTTTTGATGGGGTTTTCTAGTAAAGAAGAAAGAGTTGAATTGTGAGAATGAATTAGGTTAGGGTTTGAGGGAGTATAAGTAAAGGGTGAGTCGGAAAGTCAACGAAAGTCAAAGGCGGCTCAAAAGTCAAGAAAGTCAAAGACGACTTAAAATTCAAGAAAAGTCAAAGACGACTTAAAATTCAAGAAAAGTCAAAGACGGTTCAAAAGTCAAGAAAAGTCAAACTCGACTCAAAAGTCAAGAAAAGTCAAACTCGCCTTAAGACGGGATTTTCATGAAATCTCACAGAAATTCCAAATACGAACTCGGAAATTCTAAATTCGACTCGGAATATAAAATTATAAATTAAAACTTAAATTTGCTGAAAAGGTTTCGTAAAATATTTATACTAGAAAAATAGGGTACATTTCCAGGTGTTACAATCACCCCACCTTTTAAAAAGTTTCGTCCTCGAAACTTGAGAGTAGAAAACAAAACTACCAAGGATAAGAATCGGTTTTCAAAATCAACACGAAAGCTTTTACAAAGGAAACATTTATGAAATGATGTTCTTCTCGAAACGGTTTAAGGGAATTTTTCATAAGTGCGAAACTCTATTTACGGATCACAAGAATGCTCGTCGCGAACGAGAACTCTAATTATCCAAAATCAAATCAATGTCGAATTTGTAAAATCGAAATTCAAAACAACGTTAGTCAGTGCAGGACTAGTTATCAGACGTCTCCAATAACAAGTGCAAACATCCAACCAAACGCAAAATCCAAATATAAAAGGTAAAGAAATCTATTTTCTCCAAAAAGAGGGAACACAAACCATCTTTAGACTTCTTTGAAACGTTGAATTAGAAATATAATAAGGAAATTTGAAAGTTTTATCAAAGATAAAATCAAATAACACGACATTACACGTACATAGAGCGACTCGAACATCGACATTACAAATCGCGATGCCAAGAGGTACGTCCAAACGAGTAAAATGGACTAAAAAGGGGAAGGATTGAAAAGTGGCGGATTGAGTAAGGATCAATTTGAGGGAATAGAGAGGAATGAACCACAATGCTATCTTCCATCTGTAAAAATTCAAATGTCGATCGCAACTCGACATTACTAACAGCACAAGTAAACTAGTCCTCAAGAGAGTGCAATATATCCTCAACATTTTCAATCATCAGATTCCTACCAAAATATTTCATAATCATGAAACTTCGAGTAACAACTTCCAATTATTCAATTTCAATTAGAATCTTCTAAGGTCCATCGGCACGGTAGACACCACAACTAACAACCACATGAAAGATTCATTACGAACTCTAATCTTCTTAGCTCCATCAAAACTCTTATTGGAAAACATGAAATCCTTTGATCCAATTTATTCCAAAATTCATTAACCTAAATTTATGATGGACTTCTCATCTTCAAAAGTTAAATCATAAAACCTCAAAAGAGATTAGTCACACAATCTCATTTCACTTAACTTTTGCCAATCATAAGGCCATGCGACCGAAAATAAATTTATTTAGCTCCTTCAAACTCTCAATACATCGGTTTTCGCTTATGACAATATTCCTCAAGTTTGGTCATCCAATCCAAATTCCACAAGGTAATTATTCCCGTTAGGGTCCAACATTTAAAGACCACAACTTCCCAAGTAACACTTAAAGAATCACTAAAATTCTTAACCACAACTACCAACTATCATTATGATTATTTCGATCCTCAAAACGATATTGCAACATTAAGCTTTCATAGTCTAAAACCACTAGGAGAGTTTCATCCTAAGCTATCCTCAAATCCTTATAATCATCTAAACATGAAACTAGTTTAATAGGACGGTTAGGTACCATATTCTAAACTTCTTCAAAACACACCTACTAACCCTTACGTTAGCTAATAAGAAAAACTATCTCTCAAGAGAGTAGGGATAAAAGAACATGATACAAGGAACATTAGGAAGCGTCATTAAAGACTACGATAAGATGAAAAAGGCGAAGGCGAAAAAGGAAAACGAGGTGGAGGAAGAGACAAAGCAGATAGTAGAGTTATGAAGATATCTGAGTAAGAAAGAAAGTACGAGCTTGTAATTTCTTAAAGATCACTCTTGACAAAAACATTCAAGAATGGAAATGAAAAGGAATGATGGCACGAGTAAAGGTTTAAGGTTTAATCCACAAAAATTTCTCCTTTCAGACTTAGGGTAATAGTAAAGCAACTCATCCCAATAACAAAGGTCTCTTACAAGGGACCCTCGTACCACAAATTATCAAAGTAAGGTACACCTAAATTCGACAAATCGACTACAACCCAATTCATCCATCCTTTCATATCCCACGGATTCCCAAATGCGGAATTGCAACTCAAGCATAGTAACATTCCTTTAGCTCAAATATTCAACACAACCTCAAAGGTTTGTTTAATTGAAGGACTAACAAATACTCTCTTATACTCGGTCATCTTCAAGTCTATAGCCCACAAGTTCATTATTATCAAAGTACAACATCAAGCCAACCATCATCATTAACATCCCAAGGTATATCCACCATAGATCACATCATTGAATCTCGCTCATATCTATAATCCTCAAGTAATATGGTTCAACTTACAACGAAACCTTACTACTTCAAACAAGTCTCCGATACCATAAGAAAGATCATATTTTTAAATCCAAGAATTATAGCCAAAAGCTTTTCCACCAAGCCTATACTCACCAACACACAAAAGGAAACCACAAGACGTCACTAAATCTCAAAAGCAATTCGCACCTTAAGATACCATTCAAAACTTCTTATTTACACCAATTAGACATATCATAAGCATAGTCTTCAAAACAATACTAAACTTCTAAGTCCTAAAGACTAAATTACTAATGAGTTAAGAAGTCATATCCAACTCATTCAACCTTACACCATCAAATATCATGAACTATCCACACATTAGTCATGACAAGCATCAAGCATTAAAATCATCAAACTTATCTTACTACCTTTTCTTAGAGATACAACCAATCACCACTATAGGGTGAATTTAGATCTACACCATTTTCCTCAAATCACAAATTCATTCTAACAATCACTAATATTCCACAAAATTCAAAGTCCTTCCGACCAAGTATAATATACCACAAACAAATGGGTATGGCATCCACAAAAATGTTACAAGAGGAAGGTAAGGATACCAATGGTAAGATGGAGGAACTATCAAGAGTAATTTCCAAGAGGCAAACAAGTTGGAAGAGAAAGAAGCACCTAGATAGAAGGAAGAGAGCATAATACATTAAGGACGAGAGAATTCATAGATGAGGAAGAACTACACTTCAATTAG
>JAIUZE010008837.1:0-18725 GCA_022085475.1 Heliosperma pusillum | reverse complement strand
GCCAGGATCTCGGAATCACGTTTTCCGATTCGACATGCGATAACGTTTCGCATCCAAGACTCGGTCTTACAAAGAAAACGCCGAGTACCCCAAATTCGGTAGATCAATTCACGAAAGAGGCGGAAAAGAGCTCAAGCCTCATAACAAGCGTTACGCTACATGCAAATAATACCACCTCGCAAGTACACAACATTTGACGGCCGGGTCGATCAACGCATAGCGTTCAACTCCCAACAACGTCGTCGTATGCCCACTAAAAACATGAATTTTTAAGCAGTAGGATACCTATCCGGTTCCGACCTTCCAGCCTTACGAACGGTAAGGTAGCCAAGGGAATGAGAGTACAAAGCACAAGACAAAAGTGGGCTCAAACCGTACATTTGTAAAAACCGACTCAAAGTGGGACATAGCAAACACCGTCACAAAACATGTGATACAAGCGAATGAAATATCATATATCCAAAACATGAATATTATAAGTCACTACGTAAAATTATACGATAAACGAATCATGCGAACTATTATAAATTACGAGATTTAGAAATTTCAAGAAGAAAACACAGCCGTGTTCCAGACCGGTCATTGGACCGGCGGCCGGTGGGCCGGCTCAGAGCACAAGGCAAAAACCAAAAATCATAGAAAACAAGGTAACGTGTTCCAGGCCGGTCAAGAGGGAGGCGGCCGGTACCCCGGCTCAGAGCACAACACTAACAAACACAAAAATCACAAGTTTGGAAACTATCAAAACAAGGGTCTACTTCAAATGATCATAACTAGAGTTCTAGATATGATAATTCAGAAATTCCAAGTCTAGGTGATAGCTTATCCTCTTACGGTTCCAACGAGTGGTCACAAGCTCAAAACAAGCAAGTAACGAAGGAGTTATGATCATTCTACGAAAAAGAGTCGGTGCAGGAAATTCCTAGCCGGGCAATAGACCGGCTGTCGGTCCTTCGGCCAGGAATACAATTCCACCCGAGAACAACAAGCACCAATTCTATCATTTTCAATTCTCCTAATTCACTTCTAATAATTACCAATAATCAATATTCATCATCAACCATCAACAAAAAGCAAAAATCATAAATCATAACATGATTCCTAAGCTTCTAATCGTATTCTAAATACGATTTCTAACATATAAAGCATGCAAAACACGTAAATGATACCGAGTAACCCTTCACCGTTACCTTTACGCGTCTTTAATCGATTAATAAGCCTTCCTAGTGGTCTCCACCTACAAATAGGTAATAAAAGATGAATAAAATTCATCTTGAGAAAGACGGATAATTTAAAAAGCGAGAAAGACGGAAATTTTATTACCAATACGGATAGAGGAAGGTAAGGGGAGAAGAATAAGACGAACTTACGTGAATTCTATCGAGTAATGAACGAGCTAGGATGAATCAAAGCTTGGAAGAAATGGATGCTAGGTTTTTGATGGGGTTTTCTAGTAAAGAAGAAAGAGTTGAATTGTGAGAATGAATTAGGTTAGGGTTTGAGGGAGTATAAGTAAAGGGTGAGTCGGAAAGTCAACGAAAGTCAAAGGCGGCTCAAAAGTCAAGAAAGTCAAAGACGACTTAAAATTCAAGAAAAGTCAAAGACGACTTAAAATTCAAGAAAAGTCAAAGACGACTAAAAATTCAAGAAAAGTCAAAGACGACTAAAAATTCAAGAAAAGTCAAACTCGCCTTAAGACGGAATTCTCATGGAATCTTGCGGAAATTCCAAATACGAACTCGGAAATTCCAAATTCGACTCGAAACAATAAATTCTAAATTAAAACTTAAATTTGCTGAAAAGATTTCGTAAAATATTTCTACTAGAAAAATAGGGTACATTTCCGGGTGTTACACACTCATAAAATTTTCCCGCTCAAATTTCAGAACTTGGGTTTGGGCCTTTAATTAGCTTATCATTCTATAAAAACATATTGTACAAACTAGGCCCATAAATGGTTCTATCACCTTTAGAATCCTTCAATAATGAAATTTGTGCACCATAAGAAATTTATATATATACATGATTCAATTTCTATATAGAGGTTGAATCTGGTGAGGCCATTAATTTTGGCGAGGCGGCCTGCCTCACCAAATTCCTTCAATGGACTGATTTCACTTGTTCATTGGACTGAAAATATGGGTCATTTATAATATTTTCATGTGGCCCAAATACTTAATCTCTCTAAAATAAAATAAACAAAACCCCAAATACTTTACTCTCTCTCTCTCTCTCTGATTTACACAACTTAATTGAGCCTGGTCTTAATATTCATAGCTTGCACCTGATTTTGTGAATCTATAACCTAATTTTGTGAAACTAAGACTTTATTTTGTGAATCTAAGAATTGAATTGTTGACTTTGAACATACATTAGTTTTGACAAACTTCAATAATAATTGTAAATTTATATTTTTCATCTATATGGGATTCGAACCCACACCTTGTACAATAGTACAATGCTCTACCTTTTGAGCTAATAGATAGTATATTGCAAATTTATATATGCATTAACAAATAACAAAATTATTGAAGCACCAGTAAAGAGTTGATTAACTTTGTGAATCTTGAACTTTGTGTTTTGAGTCTATGACCTAATCTTATGTAGTTTCACAAAGTAAAGTCCAAGATTCACAAACCTTAGGCGTAGGATTCACAAAATAAAAGGCCAACTTTCAAAATATCAATACCCATGTTCGCAACAGTTTTCCAAAGTAAGGTCCTATACTCACACCACAAAGTCCAAGATTCACAAACCTCAAGGGTATGACTCACAAAATGAAGGCCTACTTTCATAAAGGCAATTTATATGTTCACATCAGTTTCACGTAATAAGGCTCTAGACTCACGCTACAAAGTCCAAGATTCACAAACTTTATGGGTGGGATTCACAAAATAAAGACCTACTTTCACAACGTCAATTAATATGTTCAGAGCAGTTTCATAAAGTAAGGTCCTAGACTCACACCACAAAGTAAAGGATTCACAAACCTTGTGGGTCAAATCAAGTGGGGAAAATAATTTGGTGAGGTCGTGACTCGTGAGGCTGCTGGACTCTAGTCTTGTGATGTGTCTCGATCTTGTGCATTTATTTTTGTGAACCATGTACCTGATTTTGTGACCCTTGTGACCCTTGTGAATCATGCACTTGATTTTGGGAAAAATTTGGACTTGATCTTGTGAAACTAGGACCTGATTTTGTGAACCTTAGACCTTGTTTTGTGAACCTTGGACCTGATTTCGTGAACCTTTGTTGAACTCATTACTCCGCATTTGTGTCACTCTCTAATGTGGCCTTTGCTGAACTCTCTCCCCCCTCACCTGTAGGACACGTTATATATGACTATTAGGGTGAACCATGTGAGGCAAAACGTAAATATAATCACAAATAAAGCGTGAACTATGAATCTGTTTTTGTGAGCCTGGGCCTGATTTTTGTGAAACCTAGACCTGATTTTGTTAACCTAGATCTTGTGAACCTTGGATATGATTTTTGTGAAGCTGACCGTGCTTTTTGTGAACCTTTGACACTTTAAGTAGTAAGGATAATAGCACCATGTGTATGCAATGATAAGAATGTGAATCAAATTATTGGAGATGTTATATTGTGCTAGTCTACCATTTGCAACTACATATTACATATCACAGTAAAGCCTCAACCCTTCTCGTGTATAAATCGAACTTTAGCTTTAACTACGTCATGTAAAATGTAGGATATTAAACTGCCATTCTACTATCAAATACCTCACAGCTGTGAACATCATCATAATCCTCTTCAACACTCTTAGCATCCTTAGCTTCATTAGTGGAATCATCCTCATCAAACTCATTTTTGACCCATTATCACCCACCTTTGGCTTTTACAGCATGTGATAGGAGCTGGGGCAGCATCTTGTCCTAAGAACTCATAGACTGTAAGAAAATAACTCAGAAGCTTACACCAAACTAGCACAAAGACGATATTGCTATTTAACAAACACATAAGTAAAGTGTTCAATCTTGAATTCGCTCGCGGAAAAAACCAGCGGCTGTATAAAGATCAACACTCAAAAGTTCATATCAATCTCTCATATATCAACATTTTAATAACCGACAAAACATGATGATACCAAGTTGGAGGAGTACACCCAACCTATAGCAATGCACTCTTTTATTTAGTTAGTACATGTAAAGAGTATACGGGTTAAACCCGAAATTTGGAATTGGTGTAGCAAAGTTACAGCAAAGACATCCTAAACTCCCATTTCATCCACGGTATTTGCAGTAACAACATCAACAATCAATAACAGAATAAAAACCACTTCCTCTGTCTCTCTACCTTTGACTAAAATATCCGTCACAATAATAAAAAAAGATAAACAAATGATTGGGGCATAAATATATCCGCAAATCAAACAATCATACGAAAGGATGAAGAAAAAGCGAAACTCTAAAAATAAAAAATGTAAAAGAAAAAGGAAGAAACCTCAGAGAGAAGTCGATTCTTGGGAAGAAGCTTGGCGACCTCAGGAGGAAGAACAACATGCCTACAAATTGAAAATTTCCCCCAAAATCATCAAATAATAACAAAATCCCCAAATTTATTGAAAACCCTAATTTAATTAGAAGAATTAATCACCTAATCGAAAATTAGGATGAGAAAAAGGAGGAATTGACGAAGCTTGAGATCGAAAATGACGAAGCTTGAGATCGAAAAATGGAGGAATTGTGGAAATGGAGGAATTCAGCAGCCTAATTTATTTGGAAATGGAGGAATTGTGGAAATCGAAAATGGAGTGTGGAAATGGAGTGTGGAAGAGAGAGAAGGAGTTTAGAAATTGAGCAGCGTAAATGAGAAGTAATGAGGGAAAATTTCAGGTGGTCATAAGTTTTGTAGGGGGCACGTGGCACAATCTGAAGTGTCTATATGTTTTAGATCCGATGGTTAGGATGGGTACAGTTGCCTCACCCTAAGAAGGGTGCCTCACATGATTCAATTTCTATATATATATATATATATATATATATATATATATATATATAAAAGCAGAAATATATTTTTATACAATATATATTTAGTAGTATCACAAAAATTCTTCATTAAAATATATTCGAGTGGAAAAAGGCTAATCTATTTGCTTTATTTAATTTACATTTTTCGACCATTTTGTTGTAAGATATTATACATAAAGGTAGTTTTTTTTTTTCGAATCTATTATGATCTATTAAATGACAAGTTGGCTCTTTTTTTAAATATAAAATCAGTTTATTTGTAAGGTTTTTACACATAAAAGTTCGATATGACGAATTGCGATCAATCGAAATACAATATATTTTAACACAAATTTTAGGGTTCGACGAACCATTATTAAAATATCTATTGATTTAATGCTTATAAATGAGTTGGCTTTTACATATTGGAACCGTCTTAGTGGATAAGACCGTCTCATATTTTAAGATTGTCTCACGCACTAAAAACTAAAATTCTCTCGACGATAAGATATAAAATACTGTGCATCCGCACGGGATCTACACTAGTGTTCTAGTACATGAATAATTCGAGTACTAAACAGAGTAATTACAGGAGGTGATATGGAAGCTCGAGCGACAGAGTATAGAAAGAGAGAGAAGTATATTAGAGAAGATTGGAATTGTAATTGTGTATATTCAATGCCTAAACAATGATTACGTCAGAGTATTTATAAACAAGATAGCTAGGCTAACTAACTTCTTTTAACAACTTGTTGTAACAACTTTACATCTGGCTTGTAACAAACTTGCGGACCCAGCTTAACTAACCACTAACACATTTTAGGTATAACAAGTCTTCCCTCCTTTAAAAAAAATTTGTCCTCATAGATTAAAATCAGGAAACTGGGCTGCAAAGTCATTGTAGAACATCCAAGTGGCATCTTCAGGAGGAAAACCCGGTCATTTGATCAAAAAATTTGTACCAGCCACTCTTCCCCTTTTAACCAGTTGCCTTTCAAGAATAGCCTCAAGCACTTTTGGCATCGCATAATCATAAAATAAGGCAGGTAAGGCACCAGCTGACGATGTTGAATCATAGCATTTCTTCAACTGAGAAACATGAAATAGTGGGTGAATCTGAGCATAGGATTGGAGGTTTAGCTTGTACGCCACTTTGCCAATTCTATCTATGATTTGGTAGGACCATAATACTTAGGACTCAACTTTTCATTATGACGTTGTTGCACTAACATTTGCTTATAAGTCTGTAGCTTCAAGTACAACCAATTCCCAATATTAAATTCACGTTCACTTCTGTGCTTGTCCGTATGCTGCTTCATTCGGTTCTGAGCCTTTTGAAGCTGAAATTGCAGCATCTTCATGACCTGCTCTCTTTGTTGAAGATTTCTGTCTACAATGTCGTTGTGTGAAAATCCTGACAAATAAGGAAGATGAAGTGGTGGGGCTTGACCATATAACACCTCATAAGGAGTTGTATTAATTGAAGTGTGGAAGTTAGTAAGGTGCCACCACTCAGCCTGGGAAAGCCATTTGCTCCATGTGTGAGGATGTTCATGACTGATCGGTTATGTCGCGGTCCCGATACAAAAATAATTACCCGCACTTAGGCTAACAACATAAGGAATGTAATTAGGGAAGTAGGGTGTCGATCCTCAGGGAGTACGTGTTAACTATGAATTGCTATGGAATGATTTTCATTTAAGTTCGAGTCATTTGAAGTGATTGTCTAAACTATTAACATAAAATAAAATGACAAGTATGTAAATGACGATATGTAAATGACAAATATGTAAATTGCAAAATGTAAAACTCAAAGCAGACTACTTACCCGATCGGGTTGTCACTTACCCGATCGGGGAAGTTCTCTGATCCGAATGACAACAATTAAATTCTAACTAAAGGCGATATTTAAATGACAATATTGAAAGGCTATCTAACTAGACTAATAAATTAGATAATAATAATAAAGTAAACTATCTAAGAACGGAAATAGAAAGACGACAAAGTAAACTAACTAGATAACAATAAAATAAACTATCTAAAACGGTAAAGTAAACTAACTAATCAAGTTGAAATAGTGAAAGACAAATACATGTAAAACTAATTAAAAGTTTCATTGATACCAACATTAGAATCACTATGATTGTCTAGGCCTTGTAGCGGTATATTCCTTTCGGATTCGTACCGACCTTTTAGTGGGTCCTAACGTCCTCTCAGCATGGTTAGGTCACTAAACCCCTATTGGCAGTCCTAATTCCCTTCCCAACTCTCGTTATGAAGATAGAAATTGACTAATACAAACAATTGTTCATGGCCACTAAACAAAGTTATAGAATTTGACACAACCAAAGGAAGAAACAACTAGATGGTTCAAATGGTATCTACTCTTCTTTTAGTTCATTTAACTCGTAAAAATTTCAATATTACAACTCTATTTATTTTATGTACACAATGTTAATCTTACAATATTATATCTAATTTATATGATCATGTGATTTAGTAAATTAATAAGAAAAAGATGTATGAAATTAAACTATGAAATATAAATACTAAAATGATTATGGTGATTATATTAATAATGATTCTAATGACGATTTTTAGGATTATATGATTAGGTAAAATATAATGTGACATGCTAAACAATATTTTGGTTTTAACTAGGTTAATTTTAGATTGATTTCCTAACAACAACAATATGAAAACAATACTAATTAAATTAAAGTTCATGATGAAAATTGCATAGTAAAAGATAGAGAATTACCGAGTTTGGAATATGAATATATAAGAACAAAAGTAAAGAACAAATATCCAATAACAAAAGCTATGAAAACACTAAGAAATAAACTATATTCTAAAACTTGTAAGAAAGAAAGAAACTATGAAATGTGTTATTGTATGAAAGTATGCTAAAAGATATAAAAAGATGATAAGAGATAAGTATATGATGATGATATATGGGATGAAGGATGATAATTGTGTGTGATGATCATTGGCTTTTATAGGGCTGCATGGCTGCTGATCCCTCGTCTAAATTCATACCCTAGTCAAAGCATTAAATCACACATTTAAGCTTGGTTGAAGAAGAGCTAAGTAACGTCCATTTGCAGAAATACCCGATCGGGTAAATGGTAATCCGATCGGGTAAATGTGCAAGATGGATTCTTCCGTCTTTTCGTCTTAGGCACGGAATCCTATGCCTTGGTCTTGGTCAATGCAATACGGAATTGGGCTTGGGCTGATCTTCTTTTGACTTGGGTTGATGTTTCCTTTTGAGTTTCAAAGCCAAAGTCCAAGATAAACCCAATTGAGGAAGGATGTAGCGGAATCGTAATCAAATCGTGAACTGGCTATCATCAATTCCTTGAAAACTCGTATCCTAGTGCCTTTGCTCCATAAAGTAGGAAAATATAGCAAAACCGCTTCATTTCCTATAAAACGAGTCAAAACACGCAAAACAACTAGAATAGCAATATTAGCTCGTTAATCACTTAACAAAGTGCATAAATCGTATGGAAATCGAGCTAAAACGGGGGATAAATCAGTACAAAATATCACTTATCAATGACACATGCACCTTAGATATCTCTTAAGACATCTATTTACCCCCTATGTCTGGCCATCAGTTTGAGGATGGTAGGCAGTGGACCTTAGTAAATCAATACCTTGAATCTTGAACAACTCATCCTTGTCACTGACAATTGAATCTGGTAAGCCATGTAACTTGAATAAATTGTCCATATAAGCCTGAGCCACAGTAATTGCAAAAAAAAAGGATGTGCTAAGGCTATGAAATGGGCTGCCTTACTCAACTTGTCAACCACCACAAAGATGACATTCTTCCCATTAGAGGTAGGTAAGCCTTATATGAAATCCATTGAAACACCAGACCAAACAGTCTCAGGTACTGGCAATGGCTGTACCATTCCAGGATATTTAGCATTATCATACTTGCATTTTTGACACACATCGTAGGCACGAATATGTTCTTGTATATCCTTCTTCATTCCCTTCCAATAAAACAAATATTGAACTTTATGTAAGGTAGTATCCTTACCTAAATATCCTCCCACAGAAGAGTTGTGAAACCATTTTAAATTTTCCTTTCTCAACTCAATATCAAATCCCATCACTAATTTGTCTTTCCTCCTTAATTGTGCATTACACCATGTATGATGCTTATGGTGGACATAATGTGTGCTTAATCTTGCAATAAGTTTCTTCAAATCAGGGCCTGCTTTCCAAGATTTAACCACCCTATGATAAAGGTCAGTTTGGTCTGCATTATTAATGACCATCAATTGAAGATCTCAGCATGTCTGTTGAGACATAACATCTGCTACTTTATTTTCTGACCCCTTTTTATACAGTATTTCAAAATCATAGCCTATGAGTTTGGTCATAAGGTCATGTTGGAAGGGAGTTGAGTTTGGTCATAAGGTCATGTTGGCAGGGAGTTGAAATCTTCTGCTCCAAGATACTTCAAACTCTTTTGATCGGTCTTAATGATGAAATGCCTATTAAGCATATAAGAACTCCATTTCTGGACAGCATAGACTACAACAATCAATTCTCTTTCATAAAATGACTTAGCTTGGTTCTTAAGACTTACTGATATAAGCCAAAGGATGGCCATGCTGCATCGGTACAGCTCCAATCCCATGCCCTGAGGCATCCGTTTCAATCACAAATTCTGCATTGAAATCTAGAAGCCTTAGTACTGGTGATTCAAAAAGCAAGGTTTTTAAGGTGTCAAAAGCTTTTTGAGCTTCTATATTCCAAGAAAACTTATCTTTCTTGAGTAGACTGGTTAGTGGTTTGGCAATTTGTCCATAACCTTTGACAAACCTCCTGTAGTATCCTAACATACCCAAAAATCCCCTAAGTTGCTTCAAAGTAGAGGAAAGAGGCCATGATTTAACAACTAAAATTTTACTTGGATCAGTGGCAATCCCTTCTACAAATATGTAATGGCCTAAATATTCGACCTTGCTGACAGCAAAGACACACTTGCTCCTTTTTAAGAAGAGATTGTTGGATAATAGAGCAAACAACACATATTCAACATGCTCCAAATGAGAATTTTGATCTTTGCTATAGATCAATACTCCCTCCGATCCACACCAATGGTAACATGGTGAAAAATGGAGTATTTAAGAAAATGTGGAAAAAGGAGGGGTAAAAAGGGAAAAGGTAGGTGGACCATGTAATAGTGGGTTTAATTGTGGGGTTGATAGGTGGGCCATGTAATGTCATTTTGTGTAAATATCAAATGGGAATAAGGATAACAAAGTAATGTTGTGGGCCAAATAAAGTATGTTACCATTGGTATGGATCGTCCATTTATGCTAAGTGTTATTAACACCAACGAAAATTTTCTGAGAAAAGGTTTTAAAATATGATTCATAAGACCTTGAAATGAGGAAGGAGCATTGGTCAGGCCAAATGGCATAACCACAAATTCATAGTGCATGTTGTTTTATAGACATCTTCTTTGTGCACTCTCAATTGATGGTAAACAGCCCTGAGATCCAGTTTTGTGAACACATTAGCTCCACCAAGTTCATCCAATAAATCATCTAAAAGAGAAATTGGAAATTTATCCTTCACAATTTGATTGTTGAGCTCCCTATAATTCACACATAATCTACATGACTCATCTTTCTTGCCAACCAAAACTACTTGTGAAGCGTAAGGACTGCAACTGTTTTAAATCACATCCTTGTCCCACATCTCCTTCACCATGTTTTCAATGATATTTTTTTGTAAAACAGGATATCTATAAGGTCTCTTTTTTACAGGGAGAAATCCATTTTTAAATACGATCATGTGATCAAACTCACTTCTAAATGGGGGTAATTCTTTTGGCTCCTCAAACAAGCCTCCATACATGTCTAAGATAGGGTCCATGATATCAAAGCTAACAGAGTCAGTTGTGGCTAGCAGTAGAGAACATTCAACATGCTCTTCTGAATAGGAAGAAGGTATGTCACATACTTAGCTTGCAGTCAGGCAAACTAGCCCTCAACTTCTAACAACCTATTCAACTGTTTCCCATTTGCAGATTGGAATTTTCTTGCTGCTAGACCCCTTAAGACATGTTTGGTCCCTTGCAAGATAAACTCCATTGTTAATTTTTGGAAATCCCAAATGATAGGCGGTCCTAGGAAAGACGACCACTGAACCCCTAAGACAATATCACAACTCCCTAATGGAAAAACCATCAAATCTGAGGTAAATATTGTGTTCAGCAGTTTCCAAGAAATTCCCTTAAAAATTTGTTTTACTGCAACTTTGACTGCATTGGGATTAATCCTTTCAATTTGACACCCTAATAGTTTAGCAGTCCCTATATCCACAAAATTATGTGTACTACCACTGTCAATTAAAATTTGCAATGACTTTTTCCTCATAGAAACTAGTTACCTTAATAGTTTGAAAGATAGATGATCTAGTGATGGTACTGACTGATATACAAGCCATAGACAACCCTTGCTCTACATCTATAGACTCAAAATCATCTTGTAATTCTTCACGATCCCCAAATTCAATTCAAAACAAGGTGGGTTTCTTCTGTATAAGGTGATGGCCTGGGTGTAAGGATCGCCACAGTACATGCAATGGCCTTTAGCCTTCGTTTGATCCATCTTTCTTGTGGGCATATTTATTGGTTTATCAATTGATGACCCCACACTAGTAGTAGGTGAAACCACTGACTTAGTTGAGTTGTATAAGAGTTTCTTGAAAATGAGGGTGTAGGTAACAAGGGAGGTTGTTTTGTACTTGTTGTAAAAGATTTTGTGGTGGAATTGAATTTTATGGATAATATTTCATCATGTGCTCGTTCTAAGTAAGTGATGGTTTAGGAATAACTGTAAATCTAGCTTGTAGTACGCCGAACGCCCGCTTAACATCTTTACGAGTCGCTTCCTGACGCTCTGCAAAAAATCTATCTTTGGGTGTTTACGGATATATCCCATCGGTTAGATAATATCCCGTGTTATAATGGTTTTCATTAACAATATAGTTAACACTAGGTGTACGCCCATCCTTTATATTATCAAAAATAGGAGAGCAAAGGAGTGCAGTCGAGTCATTACAAGACCCGGGAATCCCAAAAAATAAATGTCATATCCAAAGGCCTTGTGAGTCAACACCTTCAAGAATGACAGTCGCTTTACCACTACGGCCTTGATACATTCCCCTCCAACTAACCGGTCAATTCTTCCATTGCCAATGCATGCAATCAGTACTTCTCATCATTCCGGGGAAACCTTGGTGACCACTAATGTGTAGAAACCTTTAAAGGTCATTTTATATCAGGTGAGCGTAAGTACTTTACTCCAAATGCTTGTATAACAGCTTCAGTAAATAATTATAATTGTGATACACAGATTTTGGATCCTTGCTGAACTGTGGTACACGGGGAACCACGGAGGGGCTCACACGGGATGGAAACAAGGGACAAGCGTAGAAATACGCATTTGTGGAGTCACCACCAATTTTATCGTAAATTGGAACCGTTCGAATACTTTATGCCATGTAAAGACACAAAGTAATGACATGAACACTAAAAACTCGTTACCCTTAGCATTCTATGTCTAAAATGACTCTCGTGGATGCCAATGAGCACGGGTGTTCACAGAGATCTGGAGTAAGGGGTGAGGGTATGTATTAGGAAGTTCTTTAATCAAACACCTAATCCCGCCCGCCTCGATAGCGGCATCTACTAATGATTAGGGAAATCGTTCGTATTTGATATGTTATTGATTGTATGCATGCAATGCAACATCCACAATTTAATCTTAGCATATGAATTAAACTATGTCGGTGAACATGTATTAGCATTCAATTATGTCAAATTGGGAGTTATAATTGATTATACTGAAAGTCCATAGACCTTAATTAGACTCCTCTAATTAGTTGCTAAATTACTTGTTAATTTAGTATTTAATGATCTATGTAACATGCATGCAAATATAAAGACATTTATATAAGAGAAGAAATTTCCTCACATTGATATGGAAAATATAAGGGCACAACAAAAACTCCTTCTTGTTGTTCTTGAGCTAATAATATGGATGAATACAAGTAATCCCCAAAGTAGAAGATCTCCTCTAAGTTGCACCAAGATTAACCCAAATAATCTACCCTTATTATTAACTAGATAATAAGATAGATATTATTCTACTAATATTATGACTATATTACTACACTAGTAATACTTAGTAAATATTAGAGTTTGAGAGTTTTAGTAAGAAGATGAGGTTTTTGAGACAAGTAAGGAAACAAGCACAAAATGAAGTAGTTATAAAATGAACACAAAATGCTCATTTTATAGACCTTGAGGCCGGATCATGTAGTCCAAATAATACTCTTATTTTGTTCAATTTGATCACATGCATTAGAGTGGAGTGTTGTAGAACAAGTGATGATTGTTTACTACTTGTTATGTCACTTTCAAAAGGTAACTAAGTAGTGTAAACATGAACAAAAATCATCACCTTGTAACTACAAGCCAACCGGTTCATTATGGCCTAGTTTGGTCCATTTTGATTTTTTGATATTTGTCTCACAAATACTTATTGATCATATGGTTAATTATCTTGTATAATTAAGTGTTAATTTGATCATATAACAATTATATGACTCAATTAAATAAAAAATATGTACTTAACATTTTAAGTAATATTTTACCATTATATCAATATATAATGGGTCCCACAATGCTTAGTGAATTTATTTTACAACTCCTTGTAAATATAATTAACTAATTACCTCTATCTCAAAACCTCAACTAATTTAGTAATTTAACGATTAATTACTAAGTTAAATCTTATTTAATCGTATTAAAATAAGATATAAATTTATTAGTCAATTATCGCATAATTGAAAAATAAGTTTAATCGAATTTGAGTTCTTAACTCAATTTCTAACAATTAACTCTCGGACATATCGAATATATGTAATGTACTAATTAACTGTATCGTATACAAATAATTAGTTACTATTTGGATTTCATCCTTTAGGTGTGACCGAAAGGGATCAGTTGATCACCGCCGTCAAACGACAATAACGTCAAACTCTAGTTAGCCAACCGTTATTGATTTACGTTAATCAACTGAGTAATCATATATATAGTCAATAATTATCCCAATTATATTCCATAATAAGATTTATTATGTGGCGCACTATTGTGGAGGACACCTACTCCAACAATCTCCCACTTGTCTGACACAAGTGTGCGTCACCGATTCTCTTGTCTCTTTATCACATCTCCCACTCAACGCAAGGTGTCTTCCAGGTAGCACTTGCGATTGACAATATCTAGAGTGGTTTTCTCGATAGGGAGAGTAACTGTCTGACCGGAAAATCTACCATAGATCTCTTTCCGAGCGTGGCCACGCATTTACAGTAACTTCTCCTCGAGTGGCCTAAAGATGTTTTTACCCAACGTGGGTGGACAATTCCTGTTGATCCATCAACTCTGTATGATGCAGATCACCATGATCCAGAAGAAGTCCATCGGCCTCCTTTTACGGCACGACCTAGAACATCAACCAAAACCAATCGAAAACTGCACCAACTCAGATAGACGGTCGCCAGTCAAAAGAATCGACTTATAGGAATAAGATAGAAGACCCTGCCACGACCAGGCATCAAATAATTGATTTAAGGGTCTCTACAATGTCACTGTCCGACAGAGTGTCATACAGTCTGTCTATGTAAACGACCAGTCATCTCCATGACCCCATGGTGCTGAACCAACCATCGATCGACTTACAATCTAGTCATTTCGAGACGTCACCTCATTGAGTGACTAGGGACAAAATACTAAGTTCGTCCTATTCACTTGAATAGGGTCCAACAATCTATTCGGATAAACAAAGTATTAAATTTAGTCAAACTAAATAAAAGAGTTTAAAATAAAACTCGAACAATGAATGCCATTATCATATATGAAATAATTAATACAACATTCAATTATTACATATTACATAATCTAAAGGAATTCTGGCACGTCTCAATCCCATTGTGACGACATGACCATCATGCTTTGCCTTTGATAAAGGTTGATTAAAGGATCAGCAATCATTGTCATCTGTCCCAACCTTACAAATGTCAATTTCCTTTCTGTCCACGTAATCTCTAATTACATGATATTTCCTAAGTACATGTCTAGACTTGTTACTAGACTTGGGCTCTTTTGCCTGAAAAATAGCCCCACTGTTATCACAATAAATTGTGATAGGATCTTTGGCAGTAGGGACTACTGATAGTCCTTCCAAAAATTGCCGAATCCACACAGCTTCCTTTGCAGCTTCAGACGCTGCAAGGTACTCTGCTTCTGTTGTAGAATCCGCTGTAACGCTTTGCTTGAAACTCTTCCAGCAAACAGCTCCTCCATTCATCATATAAACGTAGCCGGATTGGGATTTCATATCATCCCTATCTATTTGGAAACTGGCATCTGTGTAACCCTTTACACGTAACTCAGTCTCGCCTCCAAACACTAAGAACGAATCCTTGGTCCTTCTCAAGTACTTAAGGATGTTCTTTACGGCTATCCAGTGACTCTCACCTGGATTTGCTTGGTAACGACTTGTCATGCTCAAAGCATATGCAACGTCGGGACGAGTGCACATCATAGCATACATGATTGATCCAACAGCTGATGCGTAAGGGATCAATTTCATGCGTTCAATCTCCTCGGGTTTCGTAGGGCACTCTGACTTGCTCAAAGTGATCCCACTTCCCATAGGAATAAAGCCTCTATTAGAGTCTTTCATGTTGAACCGATCAAGAATCTTATCAATATAAGTCTCTTGACTTAATGCTAGTATCCTTTTAGATCTATCCCTATAGATCCGGATACCTAAGATGCGCTGGGCCTCTCCTAAGTCTTTCATTTGGAAATGTATTCCTAGCCACTCCTTTACAGAAGTGAGCATTGGAATATCATTCCCAATAAGTAGTATGTCATCTACATACAAGACTAGAAAAGTTACTTTACTTCCACTAAACTTCATGTATAAAGACGGTTCCTCGATACTTCGAGTGAAACCATTTTGTTTAATTACATGATCGAAACGATGATTCCAACTCCTGGATGCTTGCTTAAGACCATAGATGGATCTCTTAAGTTTGCATACCTTCTTAGGGTTTGATGGATCCACAAAACCTTCAGGTTGTGTCATGTACACTTCCTCTTCTAGAATCCCATTCAAGAAGGCGGTTTTGACATCCATTTGCAAAATCTCATAATTATGAAATGCGGCAACCGCTAAGATAATCCTTATGATCGAAGCATGGCGACTGGGGCGACGGTTTCGTCATAGTGAAGACCATGAACTTGGGTGAAACCTTTAGCCACCAATCTAGCTATATAAACATCATTATGTTTGTCTATGCCATTTTGATCTTATAGATGCCACTTACACTGAAGAGGTCGTACCTCCTTAGGTAAATCAACCAAGTCCCATACTTGATTGTCGTACATAGAATCCATTTCGGATTGCATGGCTCCTAGCCATAGCTTTGAGTCGGGACTAGAAATGGCTGCTTTGTAGGTAGTAGGTTCGTTACTTTCAAAAAGTAACACATTATAGTCATCACCTTCCTCTATAATACCAAGGTAGCTATCAGGTGGATGACTAATTCTGCTTGACCTCCTAGGTTCCGAAGGAATAATTACCGTACCAGACGAAGAGGGAACGTTTTCCTCTACATCCTTTTCGGTTTGTGGCTCTTGGACTTCATCAAGTTCAAATTTTCTCCCACTCTGTCTTTTAGAAATAAAATCCTTTTCTAAAAAGACTGCATCACGAGACACAAACACTTTGTCCTCGTTTTTATTGTAGGAGTAATAAGCACGTGATTCCTTTGGATATCCTACAAACAGACATTTGTCAGATTTGGGTGCGAGTTTAATCGTAAGACTTATTCTAACAAAAGCCTCCTCAATCCCCAAATTCTCATAAATGACAATCATGCGACTTTTCCTGTCATATCTCAATATGGAGTCTGTTTTGCCGCTTTAGTCCCGTGCTTCGATTTAGTGAAAATATTGCAGATAAGATAGCAAAAACCCCAAAAATAATCATGAAGCTCTGTTAGACTCATCATAGATCGAACCATATCTAATAAAGTTCGATTTCTTCTTTCGGATACACCGTTTAATTGAGGTGTTCCGGGAGGAGTCCATTGTGATACTATACCACAATCTTTCAGGTGTGAATCAAATTCATGGTTTAAGTATTCACCACCACGATCGGATCGTAGGGTTTTAATCTTTTTATTCAATTGGTTTTCTACTTCATTTTGAAATTCTTTGAATTTTTCAAAAAGCATCACTTTATGCCTCTCAAGTAGACATATCCATATCTACTCAGTCGTCGGTAAATAATGACGTAGTGATAACCAACCTCTTAGCTCGGATAGTCATTGTAACCGCTACATCCGTATGTATAAGTCTATACTTCATCTTGCTTCGTGTCCGTTCCTAAAGAGCACGGTCAATCGTGCCTAGAAACAAGATTCTCATACGCCTAAGATTCGTAATCGATGGTTTTGAGTATTTGGAATGAAACAGTCTCTTTTTAATATGCGGTCGTTCGTTATGTGCCCTAAACGACAATGCCAAAGGTATGATTGATTCGGTTCACCTGTTTTGAGCTTCTTGTTTTCTACATTATAGACCTCTTTTGCAATATCTAGAACATAAATACCTCCAATAGAAATGGCCTTGCCATAAACCATTTCATTAAAAGCAAAAGTACAACCATTGTTCTTAATGCAAAAAGAAAAACCTTCCATGTCTAACACGGAAATGGAGATAATGTTCTTGGTAAGAGTTGGAACATAATAGCAATTATTTAAATACAACTCTAAACCATTAGGCAAAAGAAGAACGTAGGTGCCCACGGAAACTGCGGCTACCTTAGCTCCATTTCCCATGCGCAGGTCCACTTCACCCTTGGCTAGTGCTTGCACGTCCCTCAGCCCCTGTACATGATTACAAAGGTGAGAACCACAACCGGTATCAAATAACCAAGAAGATGTACTAGCAAAGTTAATATCTATCATATAGAGTGATGAAAGAATTTTACCTGACGTTGTCACACAACCGTCTGTCTTGTCTTTCAAGTACTTGGGGCAATTGCGTTTCCAATGCCCTTTGCCATTACAATAATAGCAATCCGCCTCCGCGTGTTTGTTGACTTTGGGCTTGGCCTTATAAAAGACCTTGGCCTTTCCCTTGCCGGATTTCTTGAAAAGAGTCTTACCCTTTCCCTTGTCCTTCCTCACCCCAAGGTTCATGTTCTTCATTTTTATGGAAAGAACATCCTTGGGTTCACTCCCACTAGCCTCCATGTCCCTCTCCTCTTGGGTGAGGAGTGCATGGAGTTCATGGAAACTCTTGTCCATGCCATGCATGTTATAGTTCACCCTAAATTGGGTGAACTTAGGTGAGAGTGAATGAAGGATCTTACCCCCCACCAAATTCTTCGGAATTTTGCACCCTAGACGCTCTAAGGTGTCCGCGTGCTCAACCATTTTGAGCACGTGTGGGCCAACTTTTTGGCCCCTTTGAAGCTTAGTGTCAAAGATTTCGTAATCGCCTCATATTGGAGAATTGAAGGGCTTGCAAAAAATCGAATTGATCCTCTTGATATCGCATATGCATTGAGAGAGATCAATTGGATTTTGAGTTTGGTGAGATGACCAAATCAAGACATGCTGGACTTCATTAGCAAC